>CAKNYM010053007.1:713499-743672 GCA_932195095.1 Andricus curvator
CATTTTTCACATAAAACCAATACTTTCTCATTATGATGAGAATGTAAAAAAGTTTTAATCCACTGAATTGTGTAGAATTCAGAGTGAATATTTGCATTAATTCTTGTGAATAAATTCTTTGAAATCCATTATAATATTATAAAATCCCGTGAAATTACATGAAATATGATATTTTCTGAAATCCTGAAAAATTGATTAAAATACCTTGAGAGCTTTTAAAATTACTTAAAATCACTGAAATCTTCCGAAACTTTATAGAATCCCTTATAATATTTTAACATATTTTAAAACCTTACAGTTCCTGTACAATCGTTTCATTTATTCCGAAATTCTTCAAAAGCCCATGACAATTTTTTTTAATTCCTTAAAATCATTCAAATCCTTGGAAATTCCTTGAAAATTGTTTTATCTATTGAAAATTCCTTGGAATCTTTTAAAGTACCCTAAAATATTTTAAATCTTTTGAAATCCTTTGAAATTTTTTAAAGCTTTTGAAAATTTCTTGCAATTGAAAAAAATACCCAAAATTTTTTTTAATTGTTTGAAATCTCTTCAAATTATTGAAATATATCATAAATAGCCTAAGATATATGAAATCCTGTAAAATCTTTTAAAATCTTTAACATTTTTTATAGCTCTTGAAAATTCCTTAGGATTTAAAAAAATACCCTAAAATCTTTAAAATTCTTTCAAATTGTTGAAATCAATTAAAAATTGCTTGGATTCTTTTCAAATATTCTAAAAATTTTGAAATTCTTTAAAATCTTTGGAAATACCTTAAAATATTTGAAATCCTAGGACATCCCTCAATTTTTGTAAATAAAATATTTGAAATCCATTAAAAATATGATAAAATCCTGTGAAATTACATAAAATCGGATATTTCTCGGAATCCTGGAAAATTTATTAAAATACCTTGAGATCTTTAAAAATCCCTTAAAATGATTGAAATCCTCAGAAATCTTATAAAATCCCTTGGGATCCTTTAAAATATCCTTAAAACATATAGATCCACGACAATATATTTTTATTTCTTCAAAATCATTCAAATCCATGGAAATTTCTTGAAAATTTTTTTATCTCTTGAAAATGCCTCTGAATCTTTTAAAAAACCCGAAAATATTTCGTTTTTTGAAATCTAATATTTCCCAACATCCTGGAAAATTTATTAAAATACCGTGAGATCTTTAAAAAAACCCTAAAATAATTGAAATCCTCAGGAATGTTATAAAATCTATGGGAATCATCAAATCATTCAAATCCTTGGAAATTCATAGAAAATGTTTTCATCTATTGAAAATTCCTAAGAATCTTTTAAAATACCCTAAAATGATTCAAATCTTTTGAAAATCCTTCAAATATGTTCAAAGCTTTTAAAAATGACTTGCATTTTTAAGAAATATCTTGGAATTCTTTCAAATTATTGAAATATATAAAAAATATCATAAGATATTCCAAATCCTGCAAAATCTTTTGAAATTCCTTCACATTTTTTTGAGCCCTTGAAAATTCCTTGGAATTTTTAAAAATACCCTAAAATCTACAAAAAATGTTTGAAATCCTTTCAAATTATTTAAATAAATTGAAAATTCCTTGGAATCTTTTAAAACATCCTAAAACCTTTCAAAATCTTTGAAAATAACTTGAAATATTTGAAAATCTTTTAAATCCTACGAAATCCCTCAATTCTTGTGAATAAAATATTTTAAATCCATTAAAATATTATAAAATCCCGTGAAATTACAGGAAATATAATATTTTCCGAAATCTTATGAAATTCCTTGCAATCTTTTAAAATACCTACAAATATTGAAAATCCTTTGAAATCTTTTGAAATCCCTTGAAACTTTGTAAAGCTCTTTAAAATTCCTGGGATGTTTTAAAAATACGCCAAAAATTTCAAAATCCTTTTGAATCCCTTTGAATTAGTGCGAAGTCTATTCAAAATTATTTGGAATCTTTTAAAATACCATAAAATGTTTCAAATCTTTCGAAATAATTTCAAACTTTTTGAATTACTTAAAAGTTCTTTAGAATTTTTAAAAACATCCTAAAATTTTCAAAATCCTTTGGAATTCCTTTAAATTATTGAAAAATATATTCAAAATTTATTGGAATCTTTTAAAATACCATAAAATATTTTTAATCCTTCGAAATCCCTTTAAACTTGTAAAACTTGCGAAAATTCCTTGAAATTTTAAAAATTACCCTTAAATCTTTAAAATTCTTTGGAATTACTTCAAATTATTGAAATCTTTAAGAAATACCGTAAGATATTTCAAACTTTTAAAAATCTTTTGAAATTCCTTCAAATTATTGAAATCAATTGAAAATTCCTTGGAATCTTAAAAAAATTCCCTAAAATATTTCAAATATTTCGATATCTTTTGAAATTCCTTGAAATTTTTTAATCCTCTTGAAAATGCATTAAATTTTTTCAATCTTCTTTGAAGTAATTCAAATCATTGAAATCTATTGAAAATAACTCAAGATATTTCAAACAATTTTTAATCTTTTCGAATTCCTTCAAATTTGTTAAAGCTCATGAAAACTCCTTGAAATTGTCAAAAATACCCTCAAATATTTAAAATCCTTCGAAATCTTTTTAGATCCCTTAAAAATGTTTAATGCTCTCAAAAATTCCTTGACATTTTTTAAAATAAATTAAAACCTTTAAAGTTTTTTGAAATTCCTTCGAATTACTGAAATCAATTGAAAATTCCTTGGAATCTTTAAAAATATTTAAAATACTTTGAAATATTTTGAAATCCCTTGAAATTTTTTAATCCTCTTGAAAATTCATTAAATTTTTTAATCTTCTTTTGAATTACTTCAAGTTATTGAAATTGATTGAAAATACCATAAAATGTTTCAAACATTCTAAAATCTTCTGAAATCCATTCAAAATTTTGTAAACCTCTTGAAATCCCTTTAAATTATTGCAAAATTTATTCAAAATTCTTTACAATCTTTTAAAATGCCATAAAATATTTCAAATCCTTCGAAATCCCTTGAAACTTTCTTGGAATTTTAAAAAAGGGATTGTTTACATGTACCAAAAAAATCCAGCTATTTGTACGGAAGTTTCGGTAAACAAAGAAATTTTTTTTTTAATCCCTGACTTTTCCATGACCAATAAAATTCCCTGACTTTTCCCTCATTTCCAGATTTTTATTGACACGCGGCCACCCTGTAAATGTGTACAAATATGTGAAACATAAATTTCAAAAAAGAAATTAGAAAGAAAAGCAAACATGAAATTCAGGACACACAACATGAGGACTGAAACAGACAAATCACAATCTAACATCCCACCCTGCATCCTCGGACAGAAGCGATGATCAAGCTGTGACGTGATTTACACTCAAAAACTCAAAGAAAACTATGTTACAAACTACTTTACCAAAACGGCACGTGACTCGCGGAGTTCCATCAGGGGCATCAGGAGAGTTCATCGAACCTAAAGTTTCATGCAAATACAATAATAGCAATAAAATAAGCCTAGCTTTAGTCTTCAACCTGGCATTGCACGCGCAAGATGCAAGATTTTATTATTTTCCACGATCAATTAGAAACAAGCCATTCTTCTAATTAAAAGAATCAATTTTCTTCTGATAATGGGGTTGTTTCAACAGTATAGGTGAATTTTCAAACAAAAAAGATAACTATTTAAGAAAATAGTTAAATTTTCAAGAAAATTATTAAGTTTTCAACAAAATAGTTCAATTTTTAACAACAGTCGAATTTTCGAACAAAAAGGATAACTATTTGACAAAATAGTTGAATTTTCAAGAAAATTATTAAATTTGTAACAAAATAGTTGAATTTTCAACAACAAAATTAATTATCAACCAGACAATTACATTAAGCCAAACAGATGAATTTTCAACAACAACAAAATTAATTATCAACTAAGTGGTAGAATTTAGAAATTTCAAACTTTTTAAAATCTGTTGAAATACCTTCAAATTTTTTAAAGCTATGAAAAATCCTTGGAATTTTCAAAAATACCCTAAAACATTTCAAATCCTTCGAAATCTTTGGAAATCTCTTAAAAATTCCTTGGAATCTTTAAAAATACCTTAAAACCTTTACATTTTTTTGAAATTCCTTCAAATTATTTATTTATTTATTATATTAATTATCAACCAGACAGTTTTATTAAACCAAACAGTTGAATTTTCAACAAAAACAAAATTAATTATCAACTAAACGGTAGAATTAAAAAAATATATATTAAATTTCAACCAAAAACAATTGTATTTTTATTCAAAAAGACGAATTTTCTATCCAAAAAGAAGAATGTTCAACAAAACAGTTAAATTTTCAACCAAATTAATTTTTAAACAGTTGCATTAGAAAAAAAAAATTTCTGACAAGAAAGATGAATTTTCAAATCAAAAAGCCTAATTTTCAACGAAAGAGTTGAATTTTCAATCAGGACAGATTTTTCAGTCAAGAGAGAAAAAAATATCAATCATATTGTGGAATATTCAAACCAAAAAGGAGAATTCTCTAGAAAACAGTTGAAAATTCAGCCCAAAAATATGAATTTTCAAACAAAAAGTTAATTTTCAATCAAATAATTGAATTTTCTACGAAAATAATAGAATTTTCAAACCAAAAAGACCAATTTTCAACCAAACAATTGAATTTTCAATCAAATAATTGAATTTTAAATTAAAAACGATCAATTAAAAAAAATGGAATAGTTAAATTTGCAGTTGAAAAAATTGATTTTCAACCAAAAAAAACGAATTTTCAACAAAATATTAAAATTTTCATCCAATAAAATTAATGTTCAACAAAGTAGTTCAACCTTTAACCAAAAGTTTTAATTTTCAACCGAAAAAGATGAATTCTCAATGAAAAATTTAATAGTTGAATTTTCAAGTAAAAACGATCTATTTTCAGCCAAAAATAGAATAGTTAAATTTTCAGCTGAAAAAATTAATTTTGAATAAAAAAAGACGTATTTTCAACGGAAGCGTTCAATTCTCAAACAATAAGATGAATTTTCAAGAAAGTAGTTTAATTTTCAACAACGTAATTGAATTTTCAACCCAAAATATTAATTCTCAATGAAAAAATTAATAGTTGAATTTTCAAGTAAAAACAATCTATATTCACCCAAAAATGAATTAGTTAAATTTTCAGTTAAGAAAATTAATTTTCAATAAAATAGTTAAATCCCAATTTAATCAAATAGTAGAATTTTTAACCAAAATATATGAATTTTCAACGAAAGAGTTGATTTTCTACGCTATAAAGTCAAATTTTGCAGAAAACAGTTGACTTTTAAAACCGAAAAGATGAATCTTCAACCAAAAAAGATGATTTTCAACCAAATAGTTGAATTTTTAACACACATACACAATTAAATTTAGATCAAATAGTTGTCTTTACACCCAAATAGTTGAATTTTCAAGTAAAAGAGACGAATTTTGAACCAAATATTTGAATTTTCAAACTATAAAGATGAATTTTCAACCAAAGGGTCGAATTTTCAAACAAAAAAGAATTAATTTCCGGCAAAAACAGTTAAATTTTTAACAAGATAGCCGAATTTTCTACCTGAAAATGTGAATTTTCAATCAAGAAAAAAAATTTTCTACAACGACTTTTTTGAAGACAATTTTATTTTCAACCAAGAACTTTTCTACCAAAAAAGATGAATTTTCAATAAAAAAAGAGGAATTTTTAACAAAGCAGTTAAATTTTCGAAAAAATATGACTTTTTAACAAAAAAGTTACGTTTTCAACAAAAAAGATTGAACTTTAAACAAAAAAGTGGCATTCTCAACCATATAGTTGATTTTTAAAGTCAAAAAACGATTTTTTGATAAGGTAGTTGAATTTTCAAGTAAATAATATAATTTTAAAAGAAATTAGAATTTGCAACAATATAATTAAAATTTCAACAAAATAGTTGCATTTTTTTACCAAATAGTTGAATTTTCAAACTACAAAGATGAATTTTCAACCATACAGTGGAATTTTAAGGCCAAAAAGATGATTTTTTTTATAAGACGGTTGAATTTTCAACAAAATAATTAAATTTTCAACAGAATATTTAAATCTTTAATCAAATATTTGAATTTCCAACTGAATGGTTGAATTTTGAAACAAAAAAGATTTAACTTCAAACAAAAAAGTGACATTTTCAATCATCTAGTTGAATTTTAAAGCCAAAAAGATGGTAAAATATTTCAAACTTTCAAAAACCTTTTAAAATTCCTTCAAATTTTGTAAAGGTTTTGAAAACTCATTGGAATTTTCAAAAATATCCTAAAATATTTAAAATCCTTCGAAATGTTTTGAAACTTTTTCAAGATCTTAAAAATTCCTTGGAATTTTTAAAAATACCTTAAAACCTTTAAAATGTTTTGAAATTCTTTCAAATTATTGAAATCAATTGAAAATTCCCTAAAATATTTCCAATATTTTGATATCTTTTGAAATTCTTTGAAATTTTTTAATCCTCTTGAAAATGCATTAAATTTTTTCAATCTTTTTTGATTTAATTCAAATCATTGCAATCTATTGAAAATAACCTAAGATATTTCAAAATTTTTTTTATCTTTTCAAATTCCTTCAAATTTTGTAAAGCTCATGAAAACTCCTTGGAATTTTCAAAAATACTTTAAAATATTTAAAATCCTTCGAAATCTTTTGAAATCCCTTCAAACTTTTTAATGCTCTCAAAAATTCCTTGAAACTTTTTAAAATACCTTAAAACCTTCAAAATTTTTTGAAATTCCTTCGAATTATTGAAATCAATTGAAAGTTCCTTGGAATCTTTAAAAATTCCCAAAAATATTTCAAATATAATAATAATAATAATAATAATATACCATTAAACCATTTCCCTTTCAGGGTAGGCGTGACACTACCCGATTCGGGTAGTGTTTCTAGGTTTTTCTTGTAGTTATAAATAACTACAAGTGTGGGCTCACCACACCCACGATGTGCCAACAGCACTCATGTCAGTATTCTTGAATGGTCACCACCCATCCAAGTACTAACCGCGTCCAACGCTGCTTAACTTCAGTGATCTGACGAGAACTGGGGTTTTCAGCGTGGTATGGCCGTTGGCTTTTGGAATATTTTTGGAATTTTGGAATTTTTTTGGCTTTTGGAAACTTTGGAATATTTTGAAATTCCTTGACATTTTTTAATCCTCTTGAAAATTCATTAAATTTTGTAATCTTCTTTGGAATTACTTTTGAAATCCATTCAAATTTTGTAAAGCTCTTGAAATCCCTTTAAATTCTTGCAAAATCAACAAAATAGTTGTAGTTTTTTACCAAATAGTTGAATTTTCAACCTACAAAGATGAATTTTCAACCATTCAGTGGAATTTTAAGGCCAAAAAGACGATTTTTTTATACGACGGTTGAATTTTCAACAAAATAATTAAATTTTCAACAGAATATTTAAATCTTTAATCAAATAGTTGATTTTTCAACTAAATGGTTGAATTTTGAAACAAAAAAGATTTAACTTAAAAAAAGTGACATTTTCAATCATATAGTTGAATTTTAAAGCCAAAAAGATGATTTTTTAAGAAGACAGTTGAATCTTGAACAAAATAGTTGAATTTTCAATCAGATGATTGCATTTTTTAACAAAAAAGATTGAACTAAAAAACAAAAAAGTGGCATTTCCAATCACATATCTGAATTTTAAAGACAAAGACGATTAATTTTTTAGAAGACATTTGAATTTTCAATAAAAAAAAAAGAATTTTCTATTCAAAAAGACGAACGTTCAACAAAACAATTTAATTTTCAACAAAATAGTTGAATTTTCAACAACAGAAATTAATTTTTAACAAGGAAGTTCAACTTTCAACCAAGATGGAGAATCAAAAAAGATTAATTCTCAACGAAAAACATAATAGTTATTTTAAATCAGAAACAGTCGAACTTGACCAAAAAGATGAGTCTTTAACCAAAAATGTATTAAATGATATTTCAACCAAAAAATATTTTTATTTTAAATCAAAAAAAGTTGAATTTAAGCAAAAAAGACGAGTTTTCAACAAAATTGTTAAACCCTCAACCAAAGCAGATTAATTTTTAACTAAACATTTGCACTTTTAACAAAAAAGATCAAATTACTACCAAAAGAGACCAATTTTTAAACCAAAAAGACAAATTCTCAAGAAAAGAGTTTAATTTTCAACTAGAAAAGATTTTCCAGTCAAGAAGAACGAAAAAAATCAACCAAATTGTTGAATTTTCAAACCAAAAAGGCGCATTTTCTAGAAAACAGTTCAATTTTCAATTAAAAAATGTAAAGTTTTCAACCAAAAAATTAATTTTCTACAAAAAAGTTGAATTTTTAAGCCTAACAAACGAGTTTTCTACAAAACAGTTGAATTTTCAACCTAAAAATATGTGTTTTCAAGCAAAAAGTTGAATTTTTAAGCCTAACAGACGAATTTTCTTTAAAACAGTTGAATTTTTATCCTAAAAATATGTACTTTCGACAAAAAAGTTAATTTTCAACCAAAAATGAAATAATTAAATTTACAGTTGAAAAAATTGATTTACAACAAAAAAAGAAAACGAATTTTCAATAAAATAGTTCATTTTTCAGCCAAAGAGATGGATCTTCAACTAATAAATTGAATTTTTTACAAAGTAATTAAACTTTCAACCAAGTTATTGAATCTTAAATCAAGAAGATTAATTTTCTACCAAAAAAAAAAGACGAATTTACAAGAAATACATAAATTTTCAAATAATTGTTTGAATATTCAACTTGAATTCAATTAAAAAATTAATTTTCTACTCAATTGTTAAATATCAAACCAATAAAATGAATTTTTATCCAAGTAGCGTGACGTAGGTTTTGAAAGGCCACCATTATTTCAAAAAAAGAGGTTCAAACACTTTTACATAATCCGATACACAATAAACGAAACAAAAAAGTAGAAAAACGAAATTTTTCTGATTGACTACAGTGACTGTTGATTTAAAAATCTTTGCCAGATTTTTAACAGGACCTCGACAATAGAAATAAATAAAGTATTAAAAAAGAATGTTTCCTAAATCATGCAACGACCCCATTAAAAGAAGTTTGTTAGATTTGTTAAATTTATGAAAAAAGCCATTATTATTTTCATGCTTTCGATATTGCCGCGTGCATTGCTGGATTAGGATTTAGAATCTTATTTGAAAAAATTAATAGCAACTATGAAATTAAAGAGAAAATACAGCGCTCTCTAAATTCTCTTTTTAAATATCTCGGCAAAAATTGCGATTAGAAAATGAGAATGCGGAGACTTATTTGAACAAAATAAACAACCAGAGGGAAGGTTGAAAAAATATTTCAGATCTGAAAAATAGCTGAAGACTGATGATTACAAAAACATCGGAGTTATATAAGTCGAAGTTTATCATAAAATTAATTTGAAAGTTCTTACCAACAGTCGTGTAGCGAACAAACGTTTCCTTGTTTTCAATCATGGAATCAACTGCTAATTTTTCGCAGTATTGCGCAGTGATGATTGCTATGGTTGGTTGTTTCGAACTCGCCATCGTGGGCATTTGTTTAACGACCTGAAATATTTGTAAAACAATATCTTAATAACAAAGTTTATGGAAATAAATTCTCGAAAATCTCGCTCTCGTTGCTTTTGAATGCATATTGTAAATAGAAATTTCCGAATGAGGAACTTTAATTCTAAACATTTATTTTTCAGAGAGAAAATTTTAATTGTAAATCATTCTTTAACAATGAAGAGAACAATTCTGTTCTTAATTTTTCGACCAAATTATTCTATTCATAACACCTTGACCATATTAAATGAGGTTAAAAGTATTTATTTATTAATAAAAATATCTATTAATAAAAATTACGAATTTTCTGCACCATTATTATTTTATTTGATGATAAAATTCATTACCAAATTTTTATAAACATGATTGATAACAGAGAAAAATTAAATTATGGTATAGATAAACAAAATTTTTTAATTATTCAGGTTTTATTTTAAAAGATTAAATTTAAGATTTGAAATTTTCAAAATGAGTCGAAAAAGAATCCGAAAGATTTTAAGACAATGTTATTAATTTTTGCAGGATTTAAACAAAAATTGGAAAACTTAAAATTATTTCAAGAAATATTTGACAGTTTTCGAAGTTCTGAAAAGATTAAAAAACAATTTAAAATTTGAAAACATTTTTAAAAATGTGAAACAAAATGTAGCTTTTTGAAGATTTTGAAGCTTTTTAAGCATTTTGAAAGGTTTTAAGATAATAAAATTTGTTCTTAAGATTCCAGAAAAAATTTTAATTCATTCTTTATTTTGAAAAAATAATTTTAAGAAAATATTTGTAAAGATTTTAAAACATTTCAAATGCTTTTCTAACTTTTCGGAAAAGAATGTAGAACATTTTAAAGTAAAATTTTTCAATTTCGCAACATTACAAAATTATACAAAAACTTGGAAAGACTTCAAGAAATTTAAAACAAAACGTAGATTTTTGAAGATTTCGAACAAAAAGTTTAGGAGATTTTGAAAATGTTATAAAGGTTTCAAGAAAATAAAAAAAGATTCTTAAGATTCCTGGCAATATTTAAAGTTATTCTTTATTTTTTTAAATAATTTTAAGGGCATTTTTAAAAATATTTTATAACATTAAAAAAGATTTCCAAAATTGTAAAAAAACTAATCCGGAAGATCTAAAAACAATTTTAGGAATAATTACAGTCAGTTTAAGAGATATTTAGAAATTTTAGAAGTTTTGAAGAGATTAAAGATACCTATTTTAAAACTTTACGAGATTTCCTGTAAAATAACAAATGTCCTGTAAAATAAAATAAAAATCTTAGAAATTTTCTAGATACCTTTTCGAATTATTTGAAATTTTTTAAAATCTTTTTGAATTTTCTCAAGATACCTAGCAAAATAATATTTATATAACTTCAAAGCAGATAAGCAAAGAAACTTGAAAATAAATAGTTATTCGAAATTTTTTTTGTATTAAACGTTATTTTCCCCTTCAAACTATAATTTACCTAAAAATTTTTTCTTTCTTGACTAAAAAATCTTATTTACTTGAAAATTGAACACTTTTGTTGAAAATTCGTCTTTTTTGTTTAAAAATTCACAGCTCTTTTGGTAGAAATTTCATATTTTTTAATTAAAATTACAACTATTTTGTTTAAAATAAAAATATTTCTTGGTTGAGGATTCAACTATTTTGTTAAAAATTCGTCTTTTTGGATGAATTCAACCTTTTTTTATCTTTGTAGAAAATTCATGAATTTGATTAAAAATTAAATTATTTGGTTGAAAATGAACTTTTTTGTTGAAAATTCATATTTTAGAGTTCAAAAAGTAAACTGTTTTGTAAAAAATTAGTCTCTTTTGGGCAATTTTTAAGACCGAATCCATTTCAAATCAGGCAGGGTTCTACAATTGAAATCGCACAATCTCTCGGGGACGAAATATGTTGTGTTTCATAGGAAAGTAGGCGATACGTATTTTTTC
Organism: Andricus curvator; assembly: GCA_932195095.1. Classification (NCBI taxonomy): domain Eukaryota; kingdom Metazoa; phylum Arthropoda; class Insecta; order Hymenoptera; family Cynipidae; genus Andricus; species Andricus curvator. The sequence goes on from CAKNYM010053007.1 coordinate 725,006, forward strand.
GATTAGCAAAAAAAAAAGAATTTCTAAAAAGTTATGCGTATTTGAATTTTGTGCTTTGTTTTTCAAAAAATTCGATTTTTTTTCTTTAAACTTCTAGAACTTTTGAGCTAATTGGAATATTTATTATTTTTAAAATTAACATAATGGCAGCGGTTTTTCTGAAAAAATTAAAAATCAATTTTCTCAAAAAACCCAACTTAAAATTTTTTTTTTGAACTTGTACTTTCTCCTTTTTCTTGCAAACAATACAGATACGAAAAAATGTTAACATAAAAGTTTGCACGTTTAAAAAAGTTATATGAAAAATGTCTGGTTCTTTTGCGATATCTTTTATAGTTTACGAGAAAAATAAAAAAAAATTTCCTTTCTTCTATTAGTAGAAGCTTTTAAAAAATATTCAGAAGAATAAAAAAAGGTGGGGTTTTCAAGAAAATATTTTTTATTTTTTTCTTCAAATTTTGAACACCTGAAAAAAATATATTTTCTGGAAACCCCACCTTTTTTATTCTTCTGAATATTTTTTTAAAGTTTCTACTAATAAAATTTCTACATGAAAAATATCGCAAAAGAACAAGAGATAGTTTTCATAGAATAGATTGTGAGGAAAAAGAATTCTCCTGACTAGAAAAGTTATTTTGAAATAAGACGATGAACGCTATTAGAATCCAAAAGAAAATAATAAATATTCCAATTAGCTCAAAAGTTATAGAGGTTTAGAAAAAATTAAGTTATATGAAAAACAAAGCACAAAATTCAAATACGCATAACTTTCTAGACATTTTTTTTTGTGCGAATCGGAAAAATACGTATCCGCTAATTTCCTCTAAAAAATAACATATTTCATCCCTGAGAAATTCTACAATTTCAAGTGTAGAACCCTGCCTGATTTGAAATGGATTCGGTCTTAATCTTTTTTCAACAATTTTGTTGAAAATTCGTATTTTTTTGAAGAATTCAACTCTTTTTGATTTAAAGTGAAAATCTTTTTCAGTTGAAATATGAACTATTACATTTTTCATTCAAAATTTATCTTTCTTGGTTGAAAATTCAACTATGTTAAAAATTAAACTAATTTATTAAAAATTCCTTTTTAGGTTGAAGATTCAAGATTTTAGTTCAAAATTGATTTCTTTGGTTGAAACTGTAACTATTTATTGAAAATTCATGTATTTTGTTGAAAATTCATATTTTTGCTCAAAAATTCTTCATAGTGGTTGATAATTAATCTGCTTTGATTGAGGATTTATCATTCCAGTTGCAAATTCATCTCGTCGGTTGACGGTGAAACTATTTCGTTGAAAATTGGTCTTTTTTGGTCGAAAATTATTCTTCTTGTTAGAAAATTAAAATTTTCGGGTTAAAAAAATGAACTATTTTGTAGAAAATTTGTCTCTTTTCGAAAGAATTTAATCTTTTTGGTTGAGGATTCAACTATTTTGTTGAAAATTCATATTTTTTGGATGAACACAACTGTTTTTTATTCAAAATTAAAATATTTTCTGGTTGAAATATCAATCAAATATTATCTTTTTCGCTGGGAGTTCATTTTCTTTGGTGGAAAATTCAACAATTGACTTGACATATCTGAAATCTTCAGAAACCTTTTTGAATTTTCTCAAGATTCTTAGGAAAATTATATTTATATAATCTTGAAAACAAATAAGCTCACAAAATAAATAGTTATTCGAAAATTTTATTTTGCAATGAAAATTATTTTCCCCCTTGAATCATTAACAAAACAAAGAGACTAATTTACCTTAACTTGAGTGTCTTGGTGTACGACTCTCGTAAATGCTCCATGTTCCATTGCTTTTACGACCCCCTTTTCTCGTAACTCGTTCAATTTCGCCTCCACGGCTGATGGTTCCCAACCATGTTCCCTGAAACAATAATTTATTTCGATTTTAAGACACGTTTATTGATAAAACAATTTGTTTTATTCCCTACTGAAAACAATATTACCAGGGTGGCGATTCATGGGATGACTTTACATTAAAGTTCATTTCCAGGTTTTTCCAGGATAAATTTGGTTAATCTTTCAGGTCAATTTAATATCACTTATTATACAATTAAATACAAATGTGTAATTAAATCAAATTTTATAATTAATATTTATATTTAATTTTTTTCCGATTTTTTCCAGCGACACATACTCATAAGTTCAGACTATGAGATAGAAAACTTTAACCACATTAGTTGAAATTTTATTCAACAACAGTAGTTGAATGCATTTCCAAGCAAAATTAATTGGATTCTCGACCATAAAGTGATTGAATTTTCAAGAAAATTTTAATAGTGTTCTTTGACTTTAAAAGATTCTCTCGTGGATTCTTTATTCAATTCCATTTAATAAATAATTCAAATGACTTATATTGGCTTTAAAAATAAGTTAACATTTTTGAAGATTTCAACTTTTTTTTCAATGCAATATTTTTAAGATTTCGAAAAAAGAAGCTTTTTAAGAATTTTAAAAGATTTCAAGAGTATGAACAAATTTTCTTAGGGTTCCTAGGGAAATATAAAATGAATTTTTATATTAATAAATTAATTTTAAGAGGATACTTAAAAAGATTTCAAATCATTTCAAAAGATTTCCAAAATTGTCAAAAAAGAATCTAGGAGATTGTAACGCAATTTAAAATTTTTTTAAAATTTTTAGGAAAAATTCAAATAATTTAAAAAGGTATTAGAACACTTAGAAAATTTAAAAAGATAAAAAAATAGACAAGATTTCGAAATTTTTAAAACTAAATGTAGATTGTTGAATATTTTGAAAAAATGTAGAAGCTTTTTAAGAATTTTAAAAGATTTCAAGAGAATGAACAAATTTTCTTGAAATTCCTAACAAAATTTAAAATGAATTTTTATATTAAAAAATTAATTTTAAGCGAATACTTCAAAATATTTCAAAAGATGTCCAAAATTGTCAAAAAAGAATCTAGGAGATTGTAAGTAAATTTTTTAAATTTGCTAAAATTGTTACGAAAAATTCAAACAATTTTAAAAGATATTAGAACATTTAGAAGTTTTGAAAAGATTTAAAAATTGACAAGATTTCGACATTTTGTGTAATAAATTTAGATTTTTAAATATTTCGAAAAAAGATTAGAAGCTTTTTACAAATTTTGAAAGGTTTCAAGAGAAGGAATTTTTATTTCGGTTCCTAGGAAAAGTTAAAATAATTTTGTATTGTGAAAAAAGTAATTTTTAAAGAAAATTAAAAGAGATTTCAAAAGATTTCTAAACAGGCCGGAAAAAATCTGGAAGATTTTAAAGCAATTTTTTTAATTTTGAAAGATTTTTGAAAATTTTAAGAAAAATTCGAGTCAGTTTAAAAGATATTTAGGAATTTTAGAAGTTTTGAAGAGATCAAAAATATTTTAACTCTTGAAAAGATTTCCCAAAATTTATAAAATATTTTTAAATTTCTTCCAAACTTCTAAAAGTCCTACATATCTTTTAAACTGGCTCAAATTTCTTCCCTAAAATTTTATAAAATCCTGTAATATAAAAAAATTGTAGATCTTTTTGACATATCTGAAATTCCTATTTTGTATTAAAAATCATTTTTCCCTCAAATTGAAAAAGATAAATTTTGGATCACTGTACGTAAGGAAAAAATAACTTCTAACTTTCGAGTTCTAGTTGAAAGACTAAAAGGTAAAGTTCTTTTAAAAAAGTTATTTATTTATTTATTTAGAATCATAAGCCCTACTTACTAAAAAAATCAAGGTTTTGAAATTAAATTCCAGGTAATTTCCATTTTTTTCAGGTCAAATCGACCTAATTATACTTCGATTTCATTTCTAATTTTTTAAACTCGTTTTTAAAAATAATTGATTACTTTAATTGAAAAAAAGGTAAACAAATTTTGAAATTGTTATTTGTCCTAAAATTAAAAGATTGAAAGTAAATGTAAGGAATTTAAAATAAAAATGACAACATAGTTTTAAATTTGAACCATTTAAAATTTAACAAATTTAAATTTAAAACCTTCAAAATTTAATAATTTTGAACTGAAAACAGCTCCAAATTAAATTATAATAAATTTATGCGACGAAATTGGATTATGCCCTAAAAAAAAGAATAAATGTTTTATTTGAATCTTTTAAAAGTATAAAAGAAAATCATAGCGACATTTCTTTCAAGAACGCAGAAGAATGTAAAATATAAATTTGTAAAGTTCAACAACTTAAAAGTAAAGATTTAAATGTTTAAATGAAGTGCTCCATTTTGAAACATATAAAATTAAAGAAAATTGTACTTTATTTAAAAAAGAATGCGTAGGAAATTAAACAATTTAAACTTTAAAGAAGTCAACATTAAATAGTTTCAAATTTGTAGTACTTTAAATGTAGGAACTGAACATTTTCGAGTTATGAAAATTAAAATTAAAACTAAATTAAATTATTTAAAGCACTCAAAACTTAAATGATTTTTAAAAATTAAAAGCCTTTAAACTGCAAAATTTTAACTTTTATACTTTTAATTTATAAATTTTCAAAATTATATCATTTTAAGCAATTTTAAGCTAGAAAAATTAATTTATACATTAAAATTTATTTTGAAATCTTTTTAAATATTCTCTTAAAAATTTGGTTTAAAAAAATAATTTTAAAAATCTCCAGGAATCTAATAATAATATTATTATCTTGGAACTCGAATTTTTCCTACAATTTTTTTTAAATCCTGCAAAAGTGAAAAAAACTACCTTAAAATCATCCAGATTCTTTTTTGACAATTTTGGAAATATTATTAAATATTCTTTAAAAATTAATTTTTTAAACGAAAAAAATTATTGCTAGTTTTTCCAGGAATTTTGATACACATTTTGTATTCATTTGAAACCTTTTAAATTGCTTAAAAAGCTTATAAATTTTGTGTTCGAAATCATAAAAAATCTACATTGTGTATTAAATGATTTTGAAATCTTTTCACGTATTAAATTATTTTGGAATCTTTTTAAAACTTCTAAATATATTTTAAACTTGCCGTATTATTTTTCAAATTAATAATTGTGCAATTGTCATTTATTAATCAAAAAAGTTTGTTTTAAATCTTTTTAAATATTCTCTTGAAATTAATTTTTCAAAATAAAAAGCCATTTTAAATGTACCCAGCAAAAAAAAAGAATTTTTTTATTTTCTTAAAACCTTTAAAGATCCTTGAAAAGCTTCAAAATATTATTTCGAAACCTTCAGAAATATAAATTTAGTTTTTTATTTTTCAAAATATTTTCCAGTTTTAAATTAGGTTTGGATTTTCTCAAAGCTTGTAAATATCTCTTAAACTTAAGCAATTTTTTTCTAAATTGATAATTGTTCAATTGTTATTTATGCGTCAAAATTTATTAATTTCACATACATTTATTAAACATTTGTTAAATAGAACAATTAAAATTGCAACGATCAAAGTTTAAATTTAACACTCTGAAACATTAACGATTCGAGGCTTTCTATTTGAAATAGTTCAGTTTAGAATTGTTTAGTTTTTAATATTTGATTTATAATTGCTCATTTTAAATAAAAAAGTAAGATATTACTAAATATTCAAAAAAATGTCATCTTGAATTTGAAAATTTCAAATTAAATAGTTAAAAATGTAATACTTTAGATTGAAACAATATTTGAATATGATTTGGAATTTAATAAGAGCGTTTAATTATGAATGTATTAATTTGAAATTATTTTAAAATTAAGAATAGTTTAAAAAATTTCAATCAAACATTTACATTTGTTTAACTACTGAGGCTTTCAAATTAAAAAATTTCTATTTTTAACGTTAAAATCTGTAACTTGCTTAATTTTGAACAGATTCAGAATCGTCCTGTAAAATTAATTATTGTTCAATTTTCAATAATTGAACTACAGTTCAATGTGATTTATTATAATAGCAAAAATTGTTGGTAAACGTGTATTTTTTTTAAATTGCAGTTTCTTGTAGAGACTTATATATTACATATCTTACAAAAATTGACATTAAAGTACAAGTCGAAACGTTGATGCGGATTCTAGAAGTATTGTTTGTAAAAATTTATATTTTTTTTTGTAATTTTCTACAATAATTTACGTAAAATTAAAAGTGTTTTTATGACGTCAAACACCCAAATTAAAAAAAAATATGAAATCCTGTAGTTTTCTGTAATAGCTTGTAGATTTTTACAACAAAGTAAAAAGAAAATATATTATTAAAAAGTTATACAAACTTTTGAATTGTAGAAACTTATACTTTATTGTGAATTTTTTACTTTTCTACAAGAAAATAATAGAAAAAAATTAGCTATTTGTATTTAACTGTATTTTATTGTTAAATTTTATACATTTTTTTACAAAAAAGTACAAATTTTAACAAAAAATTACAGTTGTAGAAATGTTGTACTTTCTTGTAAATTTTTTTTCAACCAGGGTAGTTTTCCGTTTCACTATAAATTCATTTATTTTTTATTTCTTGTCCGAGATATAATTATTTTAAATAGAAAAGCTAGGAGTGTACTCATATCCACATGTTTTTAACACTCAAAACTTTTTATCATAAGTAACATTTTTAAAATAAAAAAAATCTTCAGACGATTCGAATAATAATATTTATCTGTACGGTTTTTTATCTGCTATAAAACAGGGAAAAGCGAATTTAAAAAAACGAAAAACATTTGATACTCACTTTGCTAAGTCGATCACAGTCACTGGATTTGGATAAGCAGATTCTATCAGTTCTAGGACCTTTTCAACTGTAAGTTCTATCACTTGAAGAGATGCTTCGTCCGATGAAACTGCCAAAGACAAAAAAAGGTTATTACCATAGAAAATATTTATTGGAAAATTCCCAATTCGTTAAACAGTGGAAGTTAAATAATATTAAAGGGCGAAAATCCTGAAACAGTGGCGTCTTTTCTCAAGTGTTTAAGCCGAAAGACAGTGCATGGTGAGCCTCAACCATCTTAAAAAAAGTGATTTAACTTAAAGTTTCTTTACATGAAGCATCTTTCTGATGATTTGTAATAAGATACCTTGAATATAAAGAATATTTTATAATATTTTCCATCTTTTTGAAAGTTTTTATTTTAGTTAACTTTTCTTAGTATTACGTCTAACAGGAAATTCAATCAAAATTAGGCGAAATAATTTTTTGATGTAATAAATCCCCATCCTACAGGCCGTTTTTGGTAAATAAACATACATATTTTGTAAAAATATAATTGAATTTTATTAATTTCAAAAAAGGTTCTATACTTTCTTTCATTCAATATTTAAAGTTTAAATCTATCGAAAAGTAACAAATGAACGTCCATTAATTACGTAAGCATGATTTTTAAATTTTTAGACGGAGAATTTTAAGGGATTTCAATGGATTTTAAGAGATTTTAATGGGCTTAACGAGATTTTAAGGGTTTTCAAGAAAATTCGGAATATTTCGAAGGAAGTCATAGGATTCGAAAGGATTCTGAGAGATACCGAAGTATTTTCACGAATTTTGAAGGACGTGAGGGGATTTTAATGGAATTTCAAAGACCTGAAGGGATTTCATAAGATTTCAAAGTATTTTAAGATTTTTAAATGGATTCTAAGAGATTTCAAAAGATTCCAAAGGATTATGCAAGGTTTCACAGATTTCAAATGATTTATAGATTTCAAGAGTTTGAAAAAATTATCCAGTACAATTTCAGCGAGAATCTCAATTTTTCAAGGGATATTACAAGATTTTAAGGGACGTCAACGAATTCGATAAAATTTTAAGAGATTTTATGGAATTTCAGGAGATATTGAAGGATTTCGAAGGATTTGAAAGGATTTTAAGAGATACCAAATTATTTTTGCGCATTTTTAAGGAGGTCAGGATATTTTAATCGAATTTCGAAGATCTGAAGTGATGATGACATACATTTGAGAAATTTAATAAGAAATTTAAAAAGATTCCAAAGTATATCTATGGATTTTAGAGGATTTCATAAAAAATGTCAAAAGATTTCACAGAATTTCAAGGATATTAACCGACTTTTAGAGATTTTTATGGGATTTTAAAGATTCCAAGCCTTTCCAGGAATTACAAAAGATTTCAAAGATTTTTGACAAGTTTTAAAGGATTTCCACAGTTTTTAAAGTATTTTAAGAGATTTACAGGGAATAAATCGTATGAAAGGGATTTCAGTAGAAAATTTCAGAGAGCATCTTAATTTTTTCGAGGGATTTGACCAGATTTCAAGGACTTTAAGGACTTGAATAAAATTTCAAGAGATTTTACAGAATTTCAAGAGATATTGAAGGATTTCGACGGATTTTAAAAGATTTTAAGAGATTTCGAAATATTTCAGAATAATATCGAAGATCTTAAAGGATTTCAGAAGATCTGTGAAGATTTCAAAGAATTTTAACGGATTTTAAGAGATTTCGATGATTTCACAGAATTTTAAGGATTTTAACTGATTCTTAAGGATTCTACGGGATTTTGATTGGATTTAAAGATTTTAAGCGATTTTAATTATTTCAAAAGATTTAAGGGAATTTTGAAGAATTTTAGGGTTTTTTTTTACCATTTTTAAAGTATTTCAAGAGATTTCCATGGAATTAAATCATATGAAAGGGATTTCAGTAGAAAATTTCAGAGCATCTTAATTTTTTCGAGGTATTTGACCAGATTTCAAGGACTTTAAGGACTTGAATAAAATTTCAAGAGATTTTACAGAATTTCAAGAGATATTGAATCGACGGATTTTAAAAGATTTCGAAATATTTTAGAACAATATCGAAGATTTTAAGGATTTCAGGAGATCTGTGAAGATTTCAAAGAATTTTAACGGATTTTAAGAGACTTCGATGATTTCACAGAATTTTAAGGATTTTAACTGATTCTTAAGGATTCTAAGGGATTTTGATTGGATTTAAATATTTTAAGCGATTTTTATTATTTCAAAAGATTTCAGGGAATTTTGAAGAATTTTAGGAGATTTCCACCGTTTTTAAAGTATTTCAAGGGATTTTCAGGGAATTCAACCGCATTGAAGGGATTTCAAAAGATTAGGCACGATATCCGTGGAATTTAAAGGATTTCAAGAAATATTCACATGACTAACTACGGATTTTAAAAGATTTCAAAAGATTCCAAAGGATTATGAAAGTTTTCACAGATTTCAAATGAATTGAAAAAATTATTCAGTACAATTTCAGAGAGAATCTCAATTTATCAAGGGATTTTACGAGATTTTAAAGGACTTCAAGGAGTTTAATAAAATATTAAGAGATTTTCAAGAATTTCAAGAGATATTGAAGAATTTTGATAGATTTTAAGAGATTTAGAAATATTTCAAAAGAAGTCATGGGATTTCAAATGATTTTAAGAGATACCGAAGTATTTTTGCGAATTTTTAAGGATGCCAGGGGATTTTAATCGGATATCGAAGATCTTAAAGGATTTCAAAAGATCTGTGAAGATTTCAAAGCAATTTTAGAGGATTTCGTAAAATTTCGAAAGATTTAGCAGAATTCCAAAGGATTTCCGAATATTATAAATATAAAGGATTTCGAGAAATTTTAATGTCTTTTAAAAGATTACGGGATTTCAAGAGATTCTGAAAGTTTTCCACGGATTTTAAATATTTCAATGAATTTTAAACGAAATTCAAAGAATTCAGAGGATTTTGTAATATTTCGAAATATTGCACGGAATTTCAAAAGATTTCGAAGGAATTTTGAAGAATTTTAAAGGATTTCCACAATTTTTAAAGTATTTCAAGAATTTAAAAGATTTCCAGGGATTCCTAAACCAGGGTGTCCAGCGATTCCTCGGAACAAAATTCAAGATCGTTTCCAGGTTTTCCAGGTCAAGAAATCAACTTTTTCCAGGTCTCCTTTTTTTACATTAAATAATGAAATAAACGTTTATTATACATGTGAAAAAATGAGCCATTCCATTTTTTATTGACCAACAATTTCTAAAGAAGGCAGAACCATAAATAAACAAATTCTTAATTTTTTGCGAACATAAGTCGTCTTTGTGAAATCTTTATGAATTCGACGGAATTTTTTGAAGTATTACAAATCTTAGTGAAAGCTTAAAATTTTTGTGAAATCTTTAAAAAATCTTTTGGAATATTTTAAAGCTTTTGTAAAATCTTTAAAATCCTTGAAATCTTTTTGTAATTTTTTAAAATCTGTTTAAATCTTAATGAAATCTTTGAAATATTTGTGAAATCTTTCTTTAATCTTTGCCGAATCTTTTGTGTTCGTTTGAAATCACTCAAAATCTTTGAAATTATTGAAATCCTTATGAATTCTCTGAAATATTTGTGAAATCTTTCGGAAATCTTTTGTAATCGTTGGAAATCACTCGAATATTTGAAATCTTTTGAAATCTTCTCAACATTTTTTTAAACATTTAAAATCTTTGAAATGATTTGAAATCCTTGAAATCTAGCGTACTGCACCTTTTTTGAAATCTTTGAAATTCTCGTATTCTTTTAAAATCCTTATGAAGTCTTTGAAATATTTGTGAAATCTATTGTATTCGTTTGAAATCAGTGGAATATTTGAAATATATGTAAAGCCTTTCTGAAATCTTTTAGATTCGTTTGAAATCACTGAAATATTTAAAATCTTTGTGATAACTTATGAAATCCTCTAAAAAAGTTTGAAATCGTTTAAAATTTTTGAAATGTTTTGAAATCTTTGAAATCTGGTGCATTGTACACTTGTTGAAATCTTTGAAGTTCTTGTATTCATTTGAAATATTTATGAATTTTTTATGAAATCTTTGAAACTTTTGTGAAATCTTTTGATATCTATCTTAAAAAATTTTGAAAGTGTTTAAAATCTTTGAAATGGTTTAAAATCTTTGAAATAGTTTGAAACCTTAGAAATATGGTTCACCCTTTTAAAAACCTTTAAAATCCTTGAAATCTTTGTGAAATGTTAAAAATATCTCAAATATTTTGAAATGTTTGAAATATTTTGAAATCTTCAGAAATATTTTACAACCTTTTGAAATCTGGTGTACACTCAAAAACCGAGTGGTCAACCCCTCGAAAAATCCGTTGTATGGCCAAAACTCATTTTAATTCTGAAACTGAATTAACATCGAAATTTTCAACTAATAATTTTCATAATTTGTAAGTTTAAATATCACAAAAAAATGTATACTTTAACATTTTATATTAGCAGAGAAGAAATTTAAAACTTATAGAATTATTCACAATATTAAAGTCTGTTCATTGAAATCTGTAAAATAATTAGTACAGTCTACAAAAAGTGCCTTGAAATCTCACTTTTATTCTGTAATGAAGAAAAGATAAATTATATCTTGATAAATAAAAAGCTTTTCAGTAGATTTAAATTACTCTTCACATTTCAATAAAATTACTGTTTTAAAAGCAAAAAAAATTCAAATTCAAGGTTCTCGTGAAAAATTCAAGGAGATTTCCAGGTTTTCAAGGTTTAGAAAAAATTCAACGAGAATTCCAGGTTTTCAAGGTCGCTGGACACCCTGTAAACTTTCTTAACAATAATTGCAAGCATGTGAAACGAAGAATTTAATTGCAATTATTTAAAAAAGGGGTTCGATACTTCTGTTTCTTTAAATATTTAAAACGCTTAAGAATTATCAAAAATTAATAAACAATAAAGAAAGTACGAGTGCAAAAACTCTTTAATAATTTCAATTGCTAAAAAGAGTTTTAACGTGAAATAAAACTTCCTAGACAATAATTTGAAAAATGCAAAGAAATTTTTTTCTTAAATTTAAATTTGACCTATTTCAAAAAGGGCTCATTACTTTATTTTCGTTTATGAGTATAAAAATACTTCAAAATCATTAGAAAAAAGAGTACTCTGTAAAGAAAATTCGAGGGCAAAAACTTTCAGGTTGAGAATGATTGAAGCTCACCATGAGAAATTCTAGAATAAATAAAATAATAATCAGGAAGATGCATCTACAATGAAACGCATGAAGCCTTTCAAAAATACATTGATGAAGAAAACTATCATTGCAATAACATTTTCTACATTCCGTTTTAAAAAACGTGTGGCTTGGTGCTAGAATCTTTACTTGTTTCTACTTTGATTTTTGTCTATAACTCGTATGTTGCGTGCAAATTTCCTATTGAAAAAACTGAATTGAAATTAATGTAGAAAAACTTAAGGGATTAGAAGAATATAAATATGATTTAAATCATGATCTAATTTTCGGCTGAAATGAAATAAAACTTGGATAATTGGTAACAGTTGCGGGTTTGTGAATAGAGTTTTTTCAGATTGAAGCATCTTTAAAAAATATACATATCTGTTATTGATTCAAGAATAAGAAGGCCAGCTGTAAGTTTTCGTGTTAAGTCGATGTTGTTAGGGTTACTGTCGAAATTGTTTGTACGTTCCACAATCACAAATCAACATTAGTCAAATTTTTTTTGGCATAGTAAATCATTTTCAGTTTGGATAAAAAATTTGAAAACGAGGTTTCAAGAACGATTTTAGAAATGGAAATTCAAGAATTGAAATAAAGCAATTCAAAGAAATAATTAATTAAGAAAAAATAAAGCAATTTGCGAAAACCAAAATAAAGCAGAAGGTGGTCCAAATCTTTTTTTACAGGGTGGCCGTTTTGATCGAGGAAAAAATTCGCCATCATTTCCCGGTTTACAAATATTTTACGGTCAATGAAATAAAAAAATTCGAACTCTTAGAGCTGTAATTTTTTTCATTTAAAGTAATCAAAACTGAATTGAATTGAACTGAATTGAAGCTTAAAAAATTGATAATTCAGAAAGTTTTAATTGAAACGCTCAATAATTTAATTAAAAATGAAAGCTTTTAACACTTTTCAATTGAACAATTTAAAATTATATGACGCTAAACTGCAAAAAATTTATTTACATCGCTATCATTTTCAATGCTCTAAATTTAATTGTAATTTTTTACATTACGCATTTTTAAAATTAGAAGTTAAATTATTTTTAGTCATTCCAAATTAATAATTTTTCAGTTGTTATTTAAACATAAAAAATTATTCAACACTTTTACTTGAAAATTAAATTTTTTAAATGGAACAATTACAATTGTAACGTTCAAAGTCTCAATTTAGCGGAACGTCTGAAAAATTCCGAAAAATAAAATTTTAATTATAAAATATCTGACAATATAAAATTCCAGACTTTAAGCAATTAGAAAATTGTTTTAAAAATAAATAAATAAAATAACTAATATGTTCATCAAATGAAAGTATTTTATTTTTCATTTTATTATTTGAAAATTTCTTAATTGTTTAAATTCGGGAATTTGATAATTCGTGAATTTGCTTATGGTCGGCAATTTTACAGTGTCGGATATTTTATAACGTCGGCAATTTTATTTAAGGAATTTTCTGTTTTCGGGAAATTTCTACTTCGATAATACAGAAAATGTCGATAATTTTATTATTCGGGAATTTTAAATTGTCGGCTACTTCTAATTTCGGGAATATTAATGATCGAATATTTTCTTTTTCGGGATTTTTCTGTCTTCCCTGAAAATTCATCTCATTTTGTAGAAATCTCATATTTTTGGTTAAAAATGCAACTGTTTGATTGAAAATTATTCATTTTGGGTTGAGGATTTACCTACTTGATTGAAAATTGGAACTACTTTGTTAAAAATTCATTTTTCTTATTGAAGATTTATCATTTTAGTTGAAAATTCGTCATTTTAGTAGATTTAAACTGTTTTTTAATTAAAATTAAAATTTTTTTATTGAAAATTGAACTGCTTAGTTAAAACGTTAAACTACTTTATTTAAAATTCATTGTTTTAGTTGAAGATTTACCACTTTGGTTGAAATTTGATCGTTTTCGTTGAATATTTAACTATTTTGTTGAAAACTCGTTTATTTTTTATTCAAAATTAATTGTTTTAACTGAAAACTTGACTAATCCATTTTTGGTTGAAATTTAATCTTTTTAAACTGAAAATTAAACTGTTTGGTTGGAAATTCACATATAATGTTGAAAAATAGTTTTTTTCTGGGTTGGAAATTAATTTTTTGAACTGAAAATTTAGTATTCCATTGATTTGAAAATTGATCTTTTTTTATTTGAAAATGCAACCAATTTGTTGAAAATTGGTCTTTTTTGGTAGAATTCAACTGTTTTTGACTTAAAATAAAAATATTTCTGAGTTGAAATATCAAATATTACAGTTTTCATTGAGAATACATCTTTATTAGTTGAAAACTAATCATTTTAGTTGAAAATTGGTCATTTTGGTAGAATAAAACCTTTTTTATTTTAAAATAAAATCATTTTTTGTTGAAAATTCAACTACTTTGTTTAGAAATCATTGTTTTACTCTAAGATTCACCACTTAATTTAAAAAGAGTTCTTTTTAATTGAAAATTTGAATATTTTGTTGAAAATTCGCTGTTTTTGGTTAAAACTTAATTTTTTAAACTGAAAATTTAACTATTCTATTTCTGGTTGAAATCGGATCATTTTTCGTTGAAAATTAAACTATTTGGTTGGAAATTCACTTATTTGATTGAAAATTTGTTTTTTTTCTGGGTTGTCAATAAATTTTTTTTAACTGAAAATTTAACTTCCATTTTCGTTTGACAATTAATCTTGTTTTTTTTTTCGTTGAAAATTCATGTATTTGGTTGAAAAACCGTCCTTTTGGTTTAAAAAGTCATTTGTTTTGGTATATTTTTTTGTTTGTTCAAAATTGACCTTTTTTTGGTTGAGAATTCAACTATTTTGTTGAAAATTCTTATTTTTTGGTATAATTCAACTGTTTTTTTATTTAAAATAAAAATATTTTTTAGTTGAAATATCGACTATTACATTTTTTATTGAAAATTCATCTTTTTTAGGTGAAAACTAACTGGTTGGTTGAAAGTTGAACTACTTCGTTAAAAATTCATTTTTTGGTTGAAGATTCACCATTTTAGTTGAAAATTCAACTCTTGGGTCGAAAATTTAGCTAGTTTAGCTATTTTACCTATTTATTTTTCACGGTTAAAATTTTTAAATTGTCAAAAAATAAATTCACTGTGATTTCTCGGTCTCAAAAAATTCCCGGTTTCTCGGTCCAGCGGCCACCCTGTTTTAGTTTAAATGCTCTGTTTTTAAAAATCCATTTTTAAATGACTAGAAGTATTTGGCTGGCGATTTTTCTCTCTTAAAGCTCTCTCTACATAAAACTTAGAATTAAAGAACATTTTAGATTTGTAAAATATTTAAAAAACCATTAATTCATAACTAAATTTTTAATTTAAAAAAACAAAACCAGCCAAATAACCCAAATGTATTTTAAAAATAATCTTTCCAATTTGAAAACGATTTAGAAATCGCGAAAGCCTTGGAACTGAAAAAAAACTTTTTTTGGACGACCCTAATGAAGCGTTATCAGGCCTCGGACTCACTTCAGAGATCCAAATTAGTGTAGTGTCACAAATTAAAAAAAAAAAAAATGGTCCGAAATCAAAAAGTGTGCAATGAAAAATTAACTTTTCCTATTTATTCCCCTCTTTTTCTCGATTTTCCACTTACATATAAGCAAACTGAATAAATAGAATAAGAAAATATATAAAAATAAATAAATAAGAAAATATAACTATTTTTGACTGAAAGTTCATTTTTTGTTGTTGAAAAGCCGCATTTCTTGGCTGAAAATGTAACTCTTTTTTTGTTGAAAATTCGTCTTTTTGGCTTAAAAATTCAACAATTGACATTTTTTTCTTTCATGACTAACAAAATTTTTTTGGCTGAAAAATCAAATATTTTGTTGAACATTCATCTTTTTGGTTTGAAAATTCATCTGTCTGTAGAAATTTCATCTTTTTTGGTAAAAAATTCAACTGTCTGGTTAAAAATCAATGTTTCGGTTGAAAATAAACTTTATTGTTGAAAATTTAACTGTTTGGTAGAAAATTTATGTATTTTGTTGAAAATTCGTCTTTTTTATAGAAAATCAATTTTGTTTTGTCAAAAATGCAACTGTTTCGTTAAAAATTAATCTTTTTAGATTGAAAATTCTACTGCTTCGTGGACAGTTGAACTAGTTTCTTATACGTTCATTTTTTTGGTGGAAGATTCATAATTTTAGTTGAAAACTCGTTTTTTAAATATAAAAATTAATTTTTTAAACTTAAAAATTTAACTATTTTGTTGGAAATGAACTTTTTTGTTGAAAATTCAACTGTTTTGTGAAAAAAATCGAATTTTCGGGTCGAAAATTCAACAATTTGGTAGAAACTTTTACTATTTGGTACAAAATTAAACTGTTTTGTAGAAAATTCTTTTTTTTTTTAATCGAAAATTAACTCTCTTAAATGAAAATTGATTACTCCATTTTTGACTAAAATTAACCTTTTTTAGTTCAACAATTCAAATATTTAGTTAAAATTTTTAGAAATGAAAAAAATAGAAATTAAAAATTAATTTAAAAAAATTTGGACTGGCAACACATCCACATTTCAAACTATATATTTGCAAATTGATGTAATTTGTTGAAAATTCGTCTTTTTTGGTGGACAATTAATCTTCTGTGTTGAAAATTCATCTTTATGGTTTGAAAATTCATCTCTTTCTATAGAAATTTCACCTTTTTGGTTAAAAATGTAACTGTCTGGTTGAAAATTAATCTGTTTTGTTTGAAAATGAACTTTATTGTTAAAAATTCAACTGTTTTGTAGAAAATCCGTATTCGTGGATCGAAAATTCAATAATTTAGCGAAAAATTTAAATACTTAGCAAAAAATTTAACTATATGGTAGAAAATTTATGTATTTTGTTGAAAATTTGTCTTTTTGGTGGAAAATCAATTTTGTTGTTAAAAATAAAAACTGTTTGGTTGAAAATTGATCTGTTTTAGTTGAAGATTCAAGTATTTTGTTGAAAATTCGTTTTTGTTGGTAAAATCCAACTTTTTTTATTTTAAATTAAAGCCTTCTTTTTTGTTGAAATATCAAGTATTACAAGTTTCATTGAAAATTCATCTTTTTAATTTGAAAATTCAATTCCTTGGTTGAAAATTAAACTGTTTTGTAAAAAATTTGTATTTTTGGCTCGAAAATTCGACCGTCTGGTATAAAATTAAACTGTTTCGTAGAAAATTCGTTTTTAAGAATTGAAAATTAACTCTCTTAAATGAAAGTTTACTACTCCATTTTTGGTTAAAATTTATCTTTTTTATTTAAAAAATTTTACTATTTAGTTAAAACTGTTTCGAAACGAACAAAATATAAAATAAAAATTAATTTAAAAAAAAACATTCGACTACCTACTATGACATCCATTATTCAATCTATTTAGTTGATTTTTGTTTAAATTCGTCTTTTTTGTATAAAATTAATCTTCTTAGTTCAAAATTCAACTAATTGGTTAAAAATTTGAGTATTTTGTTGAAAATTCAATTTTTTCTGGTAGAAAATTAATCTTCTTGTACGAAAATTCAACTATTTGGTTTAAAATCTATGTATTTTGTTGAGAACTTATCTTTTTTGGTAGAAAATTAATCTTCTGTGTTGAAAATTGAACTATATGGTTGAAAATTCAACTATTTTGTAGGAAGCACAAAATTTCATATTTTTCAAATTAAAAATGCAACTGTTTGGTTCAAAATTAACCTGTTTTGGTTGAGGATTCAACTATTTTGTTGGAAATTCGTCCCTTTTGGTATAATTCAACTATTTTTTATTAAAAATAAAATTCTTTTCTTGGTAAATAATAATAAAAAATATTTTAAAATAGATTCATCGCTCGAAAAGTGTCAAATAGTGTCAATAACGTAGCAAGTCCGAGACCTGCATCATCTATTTTTCAGAGCTGTAACGAAAGTAGTAATATTAAAATTCTAACTCGTGCACGTGATTTTGTTTAAAGCTGTTAAAAAACGTTGCTATTAAACGAGTCAGGCGCAAAATTCCTTGACCATTAGATGTTATTGTATTATTCCTACTGTGTGAGTTTGAGTAACGAAAATCTGCCTGTAAAGAGTAACAAGAACGACAACAAAACATGGCCAAAGAATGCTGAATTTTATATGACTGGCCGAACCTGATTCCGACATACATTTCTCAGGCTGGGGAAGTGTGTAGAGTATATGACCACTTCGAGCTGCGAATAATAGGAATACCTTTAAATATTTATTAAAAAACAAATTCACTTTCTTTTCAGAAGCTACTTTTACTTCATAAAAGTCATTAAAAGTAAAAAATAAAAAAAAAACTTAAACTTAATTAGGGACCGTTCAAAAAGTACGTCACACTGGGGGGGGGGGGGGGGGAGAGAAAATTAAAAAAAAAAAGAAAAAAATAAATGGGAATAACAATTTTTGAAATGCTTGAAAAAAATAAAATTCTTTAGCCTTTTTAAATAAATTCTTCTTCTTCCTTTTTTTAATAAACTTTCGCTTTTTCTCAGTATTTCGCTTAAATGCGAATTGAATTAATGGAACCCAATAAGAAAATCCAACTATTTATCGCTGAAAGTTTATTCTTTTTAAATGAAAAGTCTACTATCTGCTACTATTATATTTTCGGTTCAGAATTCATCTCTTTTGGTGAAGAATTCTACTATTTGATTGAAGATTTAACTATTTTGTTGGAAATTAGTTTTTTTTTTTAATTTCAAAATTAATTCAATTCACTAAAAATTTAATGAATCTATTATTGGTTGAAAATTAATCGTTTTTAGTTGAAAATGCAACAATTA
>CAKNYM010053007.1:743682-762386 GCA_932195095.1 Andricus curvator
GAACTACTTTGTTAAAAATTTATTTTAATGGTTTAAGATTTAACAATAGAGTTGAATTTTTTTTTTAACTGAAAATTCAACTAGTCCATTTTTTGCTGGAAATTGATCGTTTTTAGTTAATAATTACACTATTAAATTTTGAATTGAAAATTCATCATTTTTGCTTGAAAGTTAAAGTTTTTGGTTGTAAATGCAGCTGCTTTATCTAAAAAAAATTATTTGCTTGTCGAAAATTCACCTCTATAGGTAGAAAATGAATCTGTTGGTTGAAAATTTAACTATTTTGTTAAAAATTAATTTTTTCTGTTGAAAATCGATTCTTTCATCTGCAAATGTAACTATTCCATTTTTTGTTGAAAATTGATCGTTTTTAGTTTAAAATTCAACTATTTCATTGAAAATTAACTTTCTCGTTGAAAATTCATATTTACGGGTGGGAAATTCAACGTTTTTGAAGAAAATTTGTAATTTTGACCTAAAAATTTCCCTGTTTTGTTGGAAATTAGTCCTTTTGTGTGGAAAATTCTATTATTTTGGTAGAAAATTCAACTATTCGGTTTAAAAGTCATATTTTTGGGTAGAAAATTCATCTGTTTTGTAGAAAATTCATCTGTTTTGCAGAAAATTCACCTTTTTGACTTAAAAATCCAAAAATTTGGTTGGCATTTTTTGCTCTCTTAAATAAAAAATCTTTCTTGTTCGAAAATTCATCTCTTTTGGTAGAAATTTGATCTTTCTTTGTTAAAAGTGCAACTGCTTGGTTAAAAATTAATCCGTTTTGGTTGTGGATTCAACTACTTTGTTGGAAATACTTTTTTTTTCGTTGAATTCAATTGTTTTTGATTTAAAATTTAAAAAATTTTTGCTTGAAATATCAAATATTATATTTTCCGTTGAAAATTCATCTTTTTTGGTTAAATTCATTTTTTTAAGATTCATCATTTTAGTTGAAAATTAAACTATTCTGTTGAAAACCTAATTATTTTCTTTGTTAAGAAGTAGTGGCTTTTTTTCGAAAATTTAATTTTCTGTTTGGAAATTCGTGCTTCTTAGTTAAATTCATCTTTTTTGGCATTAAGATTCAATTATTTCTTTTGAAATGCAAGTGTTTCTGGTTAAAGTTTGATATTTTTTGTTTGAAAATTCATTGTTGTAGATTAAAAATTTAACTATTTGGTTAAAAATTCAACTATTTTGTTGAAAATTTCTCTCTTTTGCTCGAAAGTTCAACTATTTGGTTGTAACTGCAGCTGTTTTGTCTAAAATTAATTTTTTTCTTCTTGAAAAGTCATCTCTTGTCAGAAAATGAATCTTTTTTGTTTGAAAATTCAATTTTGTTGAAAATGCAATATATTTCCTATACATTAATTTTATTTAAATTATATTAATCCCTTATTTTCTTGAAAAATTACGCTATTTCCCCTGTTTTTACATCATTTCTAGCTGTGAAGTCTGTTAAAGTATTATGTTTTATTTTAGGCGTTTATCAAATAGGGTCAAGCTCTGTGGTGACATGTGACGAAGTAGGGGAATGGTGAAAAAAGTTTTTAAAAATAGCGTGACGTTTTTAAACGGCCCCTTACTGAATCTTTTTTTTTCAATGATGAAAATAAACGGAAAAATGTTTATAAAAACAAAATTGAGATCATTAAAGAATGTTCAGTCAATGGGGCCACTTTAATCAGGTATCTGTAAAAAAAAGGCTGAACTACTTTATTGAGTGACATTGCCACTCATCGTAGAAATTGAGCTAACAATTAAGGCCAGCGTTTTTATAGAATATAGATTCAAGGCTGCTTCCAAAAATGGTAAAAAAGTAATCCTTTTCTGAAAAAAGTAACCCGTTCACTTACATTTTCAAAAAATCACTGAACAAATGGATGACAGTAAAGTTTCAAAATATCAAAGAAATTATTTAAACGATTCAAATTTGATTGATTCTTCGAATTAAAAGGTCAACTTAAAATAAATTTTTAAAATCCCTGTGACTTCAATTCGGTCTGCTTTAATGGAATCTTGAGACGAATTTATAGGTCCTGGCGAGCAAATAGGGGCCAATTTAGTTCAATAACTCTAATTTGATTAGAGACGACCCAGCTTTCTAACAAGCATGAAGTTGCTTAACCACATACACTCCCGATTAACACTCTGTAAATTACAGGAATTAAAGGAGCATATCTGATGCTGCAAAGTCATTAAATTTATTGCAGTCTCTCAACATTAATGATAATCTGAGAAAACTCATGAAGTAAATATGAGAGAAGCTAAAAATAGTCTGAATTTATAATCAACTCACGTGGTCTGGTTGGAAGATCTATCGGATCTTCAAGTTGCTTCAATTCAACTTCTAATTTCTTAATAATCGGGTATTTGTGCTGCATTAACTTCATTATTTTTTTTATAAATCCGACGTAGTCTGAAATGAAATGGTTTTTTTATTCATTGATTTTTATGTTGACTGCTTACTAAATTTGGGATCACAGAAGTTCAGTACTTCAATTTTTGGGTGAAAAAGGGGATTAAGATGGGATTTATTATAATTTTTTTTCTACAATATAGGTATCTGGTGAATATTGAAAGAATCTAATAGTAGCGACTATTCTTTAGCAAGTTTCTAATCATTTCTGTATTTAAAAAAATGTACCTAGCTTTAAAAAGTTTGTTAAATGCTTAAGCTCTTTCTGCTGATAAAAATACATCAGAAATAAGGTCGAAGATTGAAAAATAAATAATAAACATAATTAAAAAATACTCATGTTTGAATATTTAAAAATGTATTTTTAGTTAGTGGAAGTAACGTTACGAACTTAGATAACATTTAGTACCTTTCCTGATAAGGGGTCGTGCATAAATTACGTAACGCAATTTTCCGACAATTTTGACCCCCCTCCCCCCTATGTAATGCTTTTTCCGACTTTTCCCTGTAGTTTTTCACCATTATGTAACACTAAGTTAGACCCCCCCCCCCCTAACAATGTTACGTAATTTATGCACGACCCCTAAGTTTTAAAGTCTTTTTTTTTTTAAATACAAAGTAAATTAAAAGAACCTAACAAGAAAAATCAACTAGATTTGGTTCAAAAGCCTACTTTTATATTTTTGATTCGGAATTCATCTCGTTTGATTAAAAATTCTAATATTTGCTGGCAAATTTGATTATTTTGTTGAAAATACAACTACATTTATGTTAAAAAGTCTTTTTTTTTGTCAGAAATTCAGCTACTTGGTTCAAAGTTGAACTAGTTTGCTAAAATTCATTTTTTTGGGTTGTAGATTATTCTTGAAAAAAAAGTATTCCTTCATTGAAAAATTAACTATTCCATTCTTAAAAAATTCATTCGATTTTTTTTAGAATTATCATTTAATCGAAAATTAATCTCTTTTGTAGAAAACATAATTATTTTGTTGAAAATTCTCTCCTTTTTTTGTTGAGAATTAATTTTAAAAATTTTATTTATAATTTACTTTTTTATTAAGAAATAATGTACTTTGTTGAGAACTCGTGTCTTTCGGTACAACATTAATCTTCTTGCTGGCAAATTGATCTTTTTGGCTAAAAACTTAACTATTTGGTTAAAAATGCATCTTTTTTAGTTAAAAATTCAACTACTTGGTTGAAAGTTGATCTAATTTGTTAAAAATTCATACTTTTTCAAGATTTACCTCCTTGATTGAAAATTTACCTATCCCCTTTTTAGAAAATTAATCTTCCGGGTTAAAAAATCATCTTTTGGAATGAACTCTTGTTAAAAAATCTTTTTTTTTCAAGATTCACCATTTTACTTGAAAATTCAACTATTTTGTTAAAAATATAACCATTTTGTTGAAAATTCTATTATTTTTTGGTTGAGAATTATTTTTTTTTTAGCTAACAACGTAACTATTCCATTTTTTGTTAAAAAATAATATTTTTTATTGAAAATTGATCTTCTCTAGTTGAGAATTCATGTATTTTATTAAAAATTGGTTTTTTTGTCGTAAATTAATCTTTGTGGTTGAAAATTCATCCTTTTTGGTTAAAAATGCAAATATTTGGTTCAAAATTAATCTGGTTTGTTGGAGGATTCAACAATTTGGTGCAAAATTGAACTATTCGTTTGAAAAATGACTTTTTTTTGTTAAAAATTCCTATATTTTTGGTTCAAATTTAACTATTTGGTTCGAATTTACCTATTTGTTTAAAAATTAAACTATTTTTATGAAAATTTTGGCTTCAAAATTGAACAATTTTGTTAAAAATTGATGTATTTTGTTGAAAACTTTCTTGTTGAAAATTAATAATTCAGGGATTAAAAATTCAACTGTTTTGTAGAAAATTCGTTTTTCTGGCTTCAAAACTCAAGAATTTGGTTCACATTTTTTTTTCTTTCTTAAATGCAAAATCTTTTTTAGTTGAAAAGTCAAATATTTGATGAAAATTAACTTTTTTGTTGACAATTCCCAATTTCTGGTTAAAAATTCTACTGTTTTATAGAAAATTCGTCTCTCTTGGCTTGAAAATCCAACAATTTGGTATAATTTTTTTTCTTTCAGTACAGGAAAATCTTTTTTGTTTGAAAAATCAACTATATGATGAAAATTAACTGTTTTGTTCAAAATTCATAATTTCGGGTTAAAAATCCAACTGCTGTTTAGAATTTTTTTTGTTGGCTTGAATATTTAATAATTTCGTTCAAATTTTTTTTCTTTCTTGACTGAAAAATCTTTTTTCGTTGAAAATTCAACTACATGGTTGAAATCTTAGCTTGAAAATCCAACAATTTGGTACAATTTTTTTTCTTTCTGTACTGGAAAATCTTTTTTGTTTGAAAAATCAACTACTTGAGGAAAATTAACTTTTTTGTTAAAAATGTATAATTTCAGGTTAAAAATCCAACTGTTTTGTAGAAAATTTGTTTTCATTTTTAGCTTGAAAATTCAATAATTTCGTTTACATTTTTTTTCTTTCTTGACTGGAAAATCTTTTTTTGTTGAAAATTCAACTACGTGGTTGAAATGTTATTTTTTGGGTTTAAGATTCATCATTATATTTAAAAATTCATCTCTTCCGTTGAAAATGTATCTATTTGATCAATAATTCATCTTTTTGGGTTGATAATTCAACTATTTTGTTAGAAAACTCAACTATTTGGTTGAATATTAACTTTTTTGTTGAAAATTCGTCATTTTGGGTTAAAATTGTAGAATTTTCGTAGAAACATAAACTATTTGATTGAAAATTTAAGTTTTGTTGAACATACATATTTTCGGGTTGAAAATTTAATTATTTTGTGGAAAATTCATATTTATGGGTCGAAAATTTAACTTTTATGTAGAAAATTCGTCTTTTTGGCTTGAAATTTCAACAATTTGGTTGAAATTTATTTTCTTTCTTCACTGAAAAATCTTTTTTGGTCGAAAAATCAACTATTTGATGAAAATGAATAATTTTTGGTTCATTATTCAACTGTTTTATAGAAAAATCGTCTTTCTGGTTTGGAAAATATTTTTTGGATGAAAAATCAACAATGTTGCTGAAAAATTAATCTTTTTTGGTAGAATAAACTGTTTTTGATTTCAAACTAGAATCTCTTTATACTGAAAATTCAACTAATTGGTTAAAAGTTTAACTACTTCGTTAAAAATGCATTTTTTTTAGTTGGTTGAAAAATCGACTACTTGGCTAAAAGTTCATCTATGTTGCAATATTATTAACTGAAATTTTAGGAATTTGAACTTTGTAAAAAGGGGGAAAAGCGGAAAATTAGCTTCAAATTCTTGATGTTAGGTGTTTTAGAGGATTTTTCAAGTTTAAGGGGGAAAAAGGGGCACGCACTGTGATCCCTGATTTGATTTTTTTTGAACTTACCTCTTGGAAATTCTTGAGGACTGACCAACTCACGGAAAAATTCTTGTGCGATGTGTGGTTGTTCCTGTTCTGGAAGCGTTTTTACGAACCAAAACTGTAAAGTTCTCGATTCCTGAGTGTGTTTTCCAGTTTGCGCACTTACAAGAAATACTCTGAATTGAAGACAGAGGTGTGCTGGTTGTCCTATTCCGTTTGCGGCTACAATGAAAAACGGTTAGTTGATTGACTATTTTTGTGATTAAAATTGTGGAGTGGAATCTCTTCAAAAGAATAAGTTCATTCATACCATTCATGGCCTGTTTATTGATCACGATTCCTTTGTGATCTCCTCCAGCCACGTGAACATTTTTCTCATCGCCATTCTCAGATGGAGGATCCAACTCTTGCCTCTCGATTATTAATGTTGTAGAATTTGCAGTTTTGCATTTTGGTGTCATCACAATGTGTTCTACAACAAACAATAAAATTTAAGATTAACTTCATATACTATATCTTGTCATAAATAGGAAAACAATCTTTAATATTAAGGGCTGCCATAGCCTAATGTAGTTGAAAATAGTAGAAAAAGTGACTAATTTAAGCTAAAAAGTGACAAAAAGTGACTGTAACTTCAATATAAACACTGTCATCTACTCAAACATTTTGATTTTGTTATACATTTAATTTATCGGCTTGCATTTACAAGATTAGATGAACTTCTCGTGCTGAATTTGGGGGTGAAAACCAAGGTCACAATTGCTAGAATAAATTTTACTAGCAATGTCCAGACAAATTGTAATTCATATTATAACCAAAAAATTATAAATTAAAATGATTTAAATTTTAATATTGCAGACTACACAGCCTAAAATTCTCTCAAAGCAGAGCAAATAGTGTGCTTTTTCAGGAAAATAGGGGAATAATTTCTTTTAAATAAAATTAATGTAGGTACCATATTGAATTCAATATGAAACGCTTTAAATTCCTAACCTTTCAAGTGAAAAGATGAATTTTCAACCAAGAAGATTATTTTTTTTTTAAAACACAAATTTTCGATAAAATACATATATGAAATTTCGACCAAATAGTTAAATTTTCAGTTAAAATCATTAATTTTCAAAAAAATGAGAATTTTCCAGAAATAGTTAAATTTGTAAAGAAAGAGATGAATTTTCAACTAAAAACATAAATCTTCAACCAAAACATTAGACATTAACAAAACAACCAAGTCGTTAAATTTTCAACTAAAAAAGATAAATTCTCGATGAAAAATGTAATTTTCAAGCTAAAAAATCAAATGCTGTAGAAAAAATTTGACTTCTAATCCCAAAAAGATAAATTTTCGATGAAAGCTTTTTTTAAAGCAGGAAATATGAATTATTAACCAAATAGCTGGATTTTCAACCAAACAAAAAATTAATTTTCAACCAAACAGTTGCATTTAGAACCAAATAGTTGCAATTTCAAGCAAAAGGCAAATTTTCGACAAAAAAGTTGAATTTTAAAATAAATAGTAGAATTTTCAATCAAATGGTCGAAATTTCGAATAAAAAAATTAAACTCCAACCTAAAACAGTTGCATTTTCGACCAAACAGTTACATTTTTAAGTAAAAAAGACGGTACTATTTCTACCAAAAAAGATGACTTTCAAGCAAAAAGTCGACTTTGCAACGAAATAGTTACATTTTGACCCAAAAATCTGATTTTCAACAAAATGTTTTAATCTTCAAACAAAAAAGATTATTCATTTTCAACCAAGCAGTTGGATTTTTAACCCAAAAAGATGAAATTTCTACCAAAAGAGATGAATTTTCAATGAAATACATGAATTTTTAACAAAAAGATTCTTTTTAACCAAGATGATAAATTTTCTACCAGAAAAGACAAATTTTTAACAGAATATATAGATTTTTAACCAAATAGTTAAACTGTTAGCTAAAAATATGAATTTTTAACCAAAAAGATTTATTTTTTACCGAAAAAGGCGAAATTTTAGAAAAATACATGAAGTTTTAACCACATTGTTGAATTTTCAACTAAAAATTTGAATTTTTAACCAAGAAGATTTGTTTTCTGCCGAAAAAGACTAATTTTGAACCAAGTAGTTGAATTTCCAACTACAATGATGAATCTTCAACTAAAGAAATGATTTTTAACAAAATGAATGAATCCTCAACCAAAACAGATAATTTATTGTCAACCAAACAGTGGCATTTTTAACGAAAAAAGATGAAATTTTTACAGAAAAGAGATGCATTTTCAACAAAAAAGTTGAATTTGCAACCAAGTTTACAATTTGAATTTCTCTAATTTTGATGATTTAAGTTTGAAATTTGATAATTTTTGAAGATTTAGAATTGAAAACACTTGACCTTTGATCTTCAAAATAATCACAAATTAAACATAGTTTTTTCTATTTTTTTATTTTTAACATTGAAGAATTTTTAATTTTGTAAATTAACAATGAAAAATTATGCCATTTTGAAATTTCACAATTAAAAACTCAGTAATTTTGATGCTTTAAATTCGAAATTTCTTCAATTTGGAAGATTTAGAATTGAAAACTTGACTTTTGATTTTCAATATCATCCCAATTCAATTTTTTATTTACAATTAAAGAGTTTATAATTTTAACTCTTAGAAATCGTAGAATTTTAAATTGCAAATCGTTAAAATTAAAAAGCTTTCAATTTTGACAATTTAGAATCAAAATTATGCAAGTTTTAAGTTTTACAATTGAAAGTCCTGTAATTTTCTATGCTTTACAGTCGAAATTCCTTCGACTTAGAAGATTTATAATTGAAAACTTGAATTTTAATCTTCAACATTATTCAAATTTAAGAATTTCTATTTACACGACTTTACAATTAAAGAGTTTTCAATTGTAATTTTCCAAAATTAAATTAAAATTTTTTTGACTTTGAATGTTTTAGAATTGAAAACATGACTTTTGATCTTCA
The DNA here is from genome assembly GCA_932195095.1 of Andricus curvator. Classification (NCBI taxonomy): domain Eukaryota; kingdom Metazoa; phylum Arthropoda; class Insecta; order Hymenoptera; family Cynipidae; genus Andricus; species Andricus curvator. The sequence goes on from CAKNYM010053007.1 coordinate 752,471, forward strand.
AAATTATCCAAGTTTAAGCATTTTTATTTATACATCTTAAAAATTCGAAAGTTTTTAATAAAAATAATAAAAAATTATGCAAGTTTTAAGTTTTACAATCAAAAGTCCTGTAATATTAATGCTTTGAATTCCAAATTTCTTGAATTTGAAACATTTAGTTTCCTTAATAATTTAGTTTTTAATTTTGAAACTTTACAATTAAAAATTATGTAAATTTTAAGTTTTACAATTGAAAAGACTGTAATTTTGATGATTTACATTTGAAATATCTTCCATTTGGAAAATGTAGAATTAAAAACTTGACTTGATTTCAAAATGTTTATTTTTAATTATAAATCTTTAAAATTGAACTAATAAAAAAAATATTCAAAGCTACATCATTTTGAATTACACACATTAAAAATATTGGGATCTTCAAGATAGAACTATTTCAAAAAGATGTTACAAATTTTATGAGTTTAAAATATAAACATTCAAAATTAAACAAGGTGACAAATTTTTAATTGTAAAGATCTGAAAAATCGATCAGTGCCAAAAATAAAAGACATCAGTAAGACTCAGAATTCCAGAATGTATTTTAAGAACATCTTATTACGACATAAAATTCTATATTAACTTATTAATTTTTTTCTTTGCTTCTAATTCCTGCTGGGAAAACATCTTATATTTAAATAAAAGTCACCGATTACTGAAAGCCGATTAAAATTAAAATAGTATGAAAGTCGATGTAGGTATTCGAATAATAATTTTAATTTATGATTATTAATTATATTTTATAGTACTTTAAATTGAAGCATGCATTTTAATTTGATAATTGGGCAATCAAAATAAGAAACGTGCAATAAGTGCGCTTAACGCACTACTTTCGCTACTAGGAAAATAATTTTCAATAATGAATAAGGATTCGTTTTTGGTTTATGTTCATTTAGAAAGTTTAGAAAACCTCAATTTATAAGCGAATAATGTTTTTTATGTCGATTATTCTGCTTACTATATTTAACATTTATCATTAATTCACATTTGTATTATTTGTCATTTTTTGTTAAATAATAAGTAATTTTTAACAGATACGTAACATTTTCTACAAAAATATGCAAAGAAAAAAGGTGACATAAGAAAGATACCTAATTACATAAAAGAAGAATCATTAAGTAAAGGCCATAATTAATAAAATTACTTTATTTTATTATTGTATGGCATTATAATTTGAATAATAAATATTTGAATAATATATCGTGTCCAGTTTTGTATTGAAATTTGTATTTTAAATTTTATTTTGCTATAAAATCTGAATGTTTCCAAAATTTCTTTAAAATCATGATTGGATCCAAATTTGGATAATCTGAAAAATTCGAAAATAGTGTTCTTTTAGAAAAAAAAACGAAATAGGAAAAATGGGAACGAGGCTTTAAGGATTATATAAGGTGAAATCGAACAGTTTTATCTGAAATATTATCACGAAAGATAGTGCTAGATTTTTCAGAAATAGCTGCATCACATTCTAGCTATCGATTACACAGATCAAGGCCACATTTTGTTATATTATTGGTCATGATCTCGAGAGTTTACCTTGAATCGAATAATTTAATGTTTCTTCGTATATACATAAATATAAAGAACATCATTTTTCATCTCGAAAATTAAATTCCAATAAATTAAACAGAATGTATTGATTTTTAATTTTTTTACTGAAAACTAAATTTGTTATTGAATTATTCAGTTAATTAAACAAATCTTCTTTATAACATATATTGAATATTTCTAAGATGTGACTTTATGAAACTTGAGACATTGAAAGAAAAAAAAGAAAACTATTTTTAATTTAATTAATTAGTTTATGTAAAAGTAAATAATTATTAATCGTATATAAATTTAAAAGAATGGACTAATCAAAATTGCATTTTCGTCATGCTCAGAGATAATGATAAATCCCATGAATAATGGTTTAAAAATAGGAATGACTCATTCATTCAATGTGATACCAAATAAAAATTGGATTGAGAAAGTGCAACACAAGATACTTCAACTTTTTAACAACTGAGAAAAACATATTCTATTGAATATTTTCTTCAATTTTTATTTACATAAAATTTATTTTTATATCTTTATAAACTTGATTCAATAAAGTAATTTTGTTAAATAAAGCGATTTATTTTAAGGTACCTAAAAACAAAAATAATATTTTACCTAGTCCTAATCCGAATTATTATTTTATTATTTTTATCAATGAAAACTGGATTCTAATTAAAAATTAAATTGTTATCCAAAGCTAAAATAATTTTAACATTACACTTTAAGTTTAAAATTTTTTATTTTACTGGATGACTTACAATTTAATTATCTTTATATGAATGTCATTTAGTTTTTGCAATGGTGTTTTTGAAGAAAAGTACATGCATGAAAGTTGGAAAAAATCTGAATTTGCAACTGGGGTACCGTACTCCTAAAAATAAACCGAATACTTTTTATTTATAAACATGCTTTCACTTCAAAGGAAACATAATTTCGTAACACAAACGTCGCAAAGTGAAAAAGTAAAGTGTAAAAATTCCGTAAAGTCAACTAGAAATTCGCTAAGTTTTAAGACCATTATTAACAATTAAGCGCCAACGTAATAAAAAAATATTGCAAAAAGAAACGTATAATTTTGATGTTTTCGAAAAATTGGAATAAGTCTGGAAATATATTTTGAATTTATATTTTGCAACATTGTTAAAATATTTTCAAAATTCTGTAACATTTCCCTGACCAATTTTTCATTTTCCCTGACCATTATTATTCAAAAAAAAGTAATACAAATTTTTAACTTAATTTATAACCAAAAAAGATGACTTTTCTACCATAGAAGATGAATTTTCAATCTAAAAGCACGAACTTTCAACAAAATGTTGAATTTTCGACGAAAAATATTACTTTTTAGCGAAATAGTTAGATTTTCAACAAAATAGTTGATTTTTTAACCAAATTGTTCAATTTTCAACCAAATGGTAAAATTTTCAAACAAAGAAGATTAAACTTCAATCAAAAACAGCTGCATTTTCGACCAAATAATTGAATTTTTTAGAAGCCAGATGAATTTTTAACAAAGAAATATGAATTTTCAATCCAAAAAGGACGACTTTTTTGTCCAAATGTTCAACAAAAAAGTTGTATTTTCGACCAAAAAAGATTACTTTTTAACAAAATACGTGAATATTCAACCTACAAATATGAATTCTCAATAAAAAATGTAATAGTAGATATTTTAACTACAAAAGATGAGATTTCTATCAAAGGAATGAATTTTAAAACCAAAACGACGCATTTTTAACCAAGAAGATTAATTTTTTACAAAAATCGACTAATTTTCAACAAAATATGCTCATGAGTTTTCAAACAAATAGTTGAATTTTCAACTAAAAAAGATAAATTTAAAAAAATGCAAAAGTTAAACATTCAATAAAAAAATATTAAAAACAAAGAATTTAAAAAAAAAAAAAGTAAAATTTTCAACCAACGGTAAGCATTTTCGTCTAAAAATATGAATTTGGCAACCACAAAAAAGTTCATTTTCAACCAAAGAGTTGCATTTTAACAAAAAAGAGGAATTTTTAACAAAAAATGGAAAACTTACATTTTCAGCAAAAAAAATTAATTTAAAATAAAAAAAAAATAATTTTCTACAAAATAGTTAAGTTTTTAACGAAGGAAATCAACCTTGAACCAAAAAATTAATTTTTAACAAGATATTCAAATGTTTAACTGTTACCCAATTAGTTGAATTTTCAATTAAAAAAGATCAATTTTCAACAATACAGTCCAACTTTCAACAAAATAGTTTAACTTTCAACCAAAGAAATGAATTTTCATTTGAAAGTGATGAATCTTTAACTAGAATAGTTACATTTTCAGTTTAAAAAATGAATTTCCAACAAAAAAATATATAATTTTCAACCAAGGAGATGATTTGTCAACTAAAATGATGAATCTACCACGAAAAAAAGATTTTAGAACAAAGTGGTTCAACCTTTCACCAAGTACATAGTTCAATTTTCAACCAAGGAGGATGAATTTTCAAACAAAAAGTTGCATTTCTATGCAAAAAAAAATGAAGTTTCTACTGAAATGATAAATTTTCACAAAAAAAGTATTTTTTAACAAAGTGGTTCAACCTTCAAACAATTAGTTCATCTTTGAACACAAAAGGATGAATTTTCAACGAATAATATAATAATAGATGTTTCAAACAAAAAAATTATAATTTTACATGAAAAATACATAAACTGAACCATAAAGACGAATCTCCAAATGAATAATTTAATTTTGAACCATAAAAAATTTTAGTTGAATTTTAAACACTAAAATAAGAATTTTCAACAAAAAGTTAATTTTCTACTAAAATAGTTAAATTTTCAATTAGAAAAGTTAAAATTCCAACCAAAAATGGAAAACTTCAGTTTTCAAGAAAAAAAGAAAGTATTTTGAACAAACTAGTCAAACTTTTAACCTCGCTTTTAACCAAAGATATGAATTTTCAACTAAAATGATGAATTTTGCAAGCACTAAGATGAACTGTCCGTAAAACAGTTGAATTTTCAACCTAGCATTTTTAACAAAAAAAGGACTCTTCCATCCCAGAAGATCAGTTTTCTACCAAAAAAGACGAACTCTCAACTAAAAAAGATCTCTTTTTAGCCAAAAATGAAAAACTTACATTTTCAGGTAAAAAAATTTAATTAACTTTGAACCAAAAAAACATTTTTGTTAAGCAAAATAGTTAAATTCTTAAAAAGGAGATGAACCTTGAACCAAAAAATAAATTTTTAACAATATAAATCAACTTTTGCCCAATTGGTTGAATTTTCAATTAAAAAGGATCAATTTTCAACACAATAGTTCAACTTTGAACCAAAGGGATGATTTTTGAACTAAAATTATGAATCTTCAACTGGAATAGTTTTACATTTTCAGTTTAAAAAATTAATTTCTAACCAAAAAAATTAATTTTCAACTAAAAAGAGAAATTTTCAACTAAAATAAACAATCTTCCACAAAAAAATTATTTTTAAAAATAGTTCATCTTTCAACCAAAAAGGATGAATTTTTAACGAATAATGTAATAGTAGATATTTCAAAAAAAAAATATTTTAATTTCAGATGAAAAACATTCGAATTCAACCAAAAGATATGAATTTTCAACATAAAAGTTGCATTTTATCCAAAAAAGATGAAGTTCCTACTAAAACAGATGATTTTTTTAACCAAAGAGACGAATTAATAAAATAATAATTGAATGTTGAATCAAGAAAGATTCTAGTTGAATTTTCAACACCAAAACATGAATTTTCCACAAAAAGTTAATTTTCTACCAAAATGGTTCAATTTACAACAAAAAAGACGAATTTTCAACAATATAATAAAAATGTTAACTAAAAGAGATCTATTTTCAACCGGAAATGGAATAGTTAAATTTTCAGTTAAAAAAACTAATGTTCATCATAAAAAAAAAAGAATTGCCAATAAAATACTCTCAGATTTTCAACCAAACATTTTAATTGTGAATTTTCTTAACAAAAAGGCGAATTGTCTGTAAAACAGTTGAATATTTAACAAAAATATTTATTTTAAACCAAACAGTTGCATTTTTAACAAGAAAAGAGGAAATATCAAACCGGAAAGATTAGTTTTCTACTAAAAAGACGAATTTTCAACTAAAATAGATCAATTTTTAGTCAAAAAAGAAAAAATTACATTTTCATTTAAAAAATTAATTTCAAAAGAACAACAAAAAAACGAATTGTCAACAAGATAGTTAAATTTTCAGCTAAATAGTTTAACTATTACTTTAAAAAAATTAATTTCCGACAAAAAAAACTAATTTTCAAGAGATTTTTCTTTTGGTTATTTTTGTCTCTAATGAGCCGAAAAGTGATGTAGTTTAGAGGTCTGTTTTTAAATCTGAACCTTTTTCATGCTCACTTTGCATAAAATTATTCATGATAAAATAGATTTCTGTTCGATCTTAATTTAAAAAGAAGATAGTTAAATTTTCAGCTAAATAGTTAAACTTTTACTCTTAAAAAAAATTAATTTCCAACGAATAATGTAATAGTAGACATTTCCAACAAATTTTATTTAAATTTTAAATGAAAAACAGTGGAATTCAACCAAAAAAGATGCATTTTCAACCAAATAGTTGAATCTTAAACCAAAGAAGATTAATTTTCAATCAAAACGTTGCATTTTTCTCCAAAATAGATCAAGTTTCTGCTAAAATAAATGAATTTTTAAACCAAAAAGACGAATTTTTAAAATAATAATTAAATTTTCAAAAAAGAATCATTTTAGTTGAATTTTCAACACCAAAATATGAAATATGAACAAAATAGTTAAATTTTTAATCAAAAAATGTTCAAACCAAAATTTATAGTTTAAAAAATTAATTTTTAACCATAAGAAAACGAATTTTCATCAAAATAGATACATTTTTAAACAAAGAAATTATTTTTCAACTATAATGGTGAATAATCGATCAAAAATGAATTTTAAACCACAAAGATTAATTTTCTACCAAAAAGATGAATTTAAAAAAATGACAAATTTTCAACCAAAAATGGAAAAGTTATAAAAAATTAATTTTGAACCAAAAAAATAGTTAAATTTTTAACCAAAGAAATTAATTTTCAACTAAGATGAGGAATCTATAACAGAAAAAAATGAATTTTCAAACTAGAGTAGTAATTTTCTACCAAAAACGACGAATTTTCCAAAAAATACACGAATTGTCAACAAAAAAAAGGATAAATTTCCAATCCAACATTTACAGTTCAAGAAATTAATTTGTCATTATAAACAACGAATTTTCATCAGCATAGTTGCATTTTTAACCAAAGAAATGAATTTTCAACCACAAAGATTAATTTTCTACAACAAAAAAAACAACTAATTTTCAACCAAAGGGATGCATTTTCAACGAATAATGTAATAGCAAATATTTTCAACCAAATTTTTTAAAATTTAAAATGAAAACCAATTGAATTCAACCAGAAAAGACGCAATTCCTAAAATAATAATTTTCAACAAAAAGTTTGTTTTGTATCAAAATAGTTAAATTTTCAACCCAAAATGCCGAATTTTCAATAAAACAGTTAAATTTCAACCAAAAAGGATGACTTTTCAACAAACTTGTAGAATTTTCAACCAGATAATAAAATTTTTAACTGCAAATTAAATTGCCAGGAGGAAGCAAATGCAAAGAAAAAATATAAATACAAGGTAAATAAATTACTGATAAGAATATTATTTCAGGGTGACCTCAAAACTTCTTTTAAATTTGTCTTTAATTTTTCCCTGACGAATTTTTCATTTTCTCTTACCATTACTATTTAAAGATCAGAATCTTAATCTTGTAATCTTGATCTTAATCCTTGACAGTTATTTGAAGAACCTCTTATAGAAATTCCCTGACTTTAGCCGGATTTTTTTTTAATTTCTGACTTTCCATGACCTATAAAATTCCCTGACTTTTCCCTGATTTAAGGCCACCCTGGTAGTGTATATAAAATATTAAAATACAGAGGGAACATTTTTAAATTAAATAAGTTTCAGTACAATATCTACTTAATTTTTATTTTACTTTACTGAAATTCTCAATAAATTACGCATTTGAACAAAAAATATAAATGTATCTTCATTGAAAACTGAATTTTTGAACTTATTAAAAAAATAAAATGAATAAAAAATTGTTAATTAAAAAATAATGATACTTGAAGAATCGCAATTCTTGAAAAAGCATATTTAGGATATTTCCGTAAAAAATCAAAATTAGTTGCACATTGGGGTAGTTGTAACATAACCAAAAAAAGCAACGTCTAAATATATATTATATATAATATTGATAATATTCATTATTTTTCGCAAACTTCGAAATTAATTTTACTTTTAAATCTTAGCAATAATTTACGTCAAGTACTAAAAAAAAAGATTTAATTACAGCGCGCAAAAAAGTAAAAATTGTCCTCCATTTTGTAAAAAAAACCTTTGTTGTAGAATACAACAATCGTTACTGAATCCTAACCTCTAACTCGAAATAAATTTGCAAAATTCTTCCTGACAGGCAAGTAATATCGAATTTTTGTCTACTCACCACTCTTTTTGTCGTTCATTATGACTGGATTTATTTTCCTTTGTTTACGAAGAGTTTGGTTTCTGTGAAGAAAAACACTTTAAAAGCACTTTCTCAAAATGAACTTGGCACTGCTTGACACCACAACGTTTTTATATATATCGAAAGGAAACTATTGATGACGAAACTGAAAGGAACTTGACACCACTTGACAGTTCAGCCGGCGAACGCTTACTGGTAATTTTTACTTTTACTCCCCCACATAATAACAACAGAGTTTCACATTCACAAACGTCAAGCGGGCTCTCGACAGCTCTCGATGACAAGCGTGTTTGAGCACGTCTGCCAGTGCTGCCAACCCCCAACAGCTGTCCGATGTCCGAGAAATGAGATCAGAATTTTTATGAGAATTTTTTTTCTAAAAGAGAATATTACGGTACTTCGGTGCTCGGATGACTGGAGCGAGTGAGATCGATTTATTGGTATACAGGGCTAAGTGAATGCATAAATTCTCACTCATTCATGACGCATATCGTCTCTTTTTCTTTTAGAGCTAAAATTATATTCAAATATAATTGCTTCAGTGACGTCACTATTTGTCATACATGACGGTGACATCTTCAAAGTTTAATTAGGTGATAATAATAGTGATCAAAGCGATAATACTTAAATCCATAGAACATTTTTTTAATCTTTGTTTACAAATTGTTTTCAATATGGGACTACATTTTTTTTAGAAAATTTATTATTTATTCATTATAAGTTAAAGTAGGCGGTGACTTTTGTCGGAAAATCAGGTGGTTAAATTTTCAGTTAATAAAATTAATTTAAAAAAAAAAAAAAAAAATTTAAAAAAAAAAAAAAAATTTCAACACAAAAAAAAAGAATTTTCAACAAATCAGTTAAATTTGTAAAAAAAATGAATTTCCAACTACAATGATGAATCTTCAATAAGAAAATGAATTTTGGAGCAATTAGTTAAATTTTCAACCAAAAAGATGAATTTTCAAACAAAATTGATAAATTTGCCATCAAACACGAAGTAGTTAAATTTTCAGTTAATAAACTTAATTTTCAACAAGAAAAAAGGATTTGCATCAAATCAGTTAAATTTTTAACAACAAAAAAAATGAATTTCCAACTATAATGATGAACCTTCAATACAAAAAAATGAATTTTGCACCAATAATTTCAACTAAAAAAGAGATCAATTTTCTACCAAAAATTGAATAGTTATATTTAAAGTTGAAAAAATTAATTTTGAACAAAAAAAAAAAATTTTCAACCAAAGAAATGAATTTTCAAATAAAATTGATAAATTTGCCACCAAACACGTAGTTGAATTTTCAGTTAATAAAATTAATTTTCAACCAGAAAAAAGGATTTGCATCAAATCAGTTAAATTTTTAACAAAAAAAATGAATTTCCAATTATAATGATGAATCTTCAATAAAAAAAATGAATTTTGGACCATTTATTTAAATTTTCAACCAAAAAGATGAATTATATATATAAAGATTAATTTTTTTACCAAAAAAGACGAATTTTCAACTAAAAAAGAGATCAATTTTCTACCAAAAATTGAATAGTTACATTTACTGTTGAAAAAAATTAATTTTGAACAAAAAAAAACGAATTTTCAACAAAATAGTTAAAGTTTTAACCAAAGAAATTAATTTTTTAATTAAAAAATTAAATTTTTTAACAAAATAAAAATAATTTTCAACAAAACAGTCAAATTTTTGAAGCAAAAAATTGATTTTCGACTATAATGACGAATCTTCAATAAAAAAAATTAATTTTTAAACAAAT
>CAKNYM010053007.1:762396-806504 GCA_932195095.1 Andricus curvator
TCCAACAAAATAATTAAATTTTCAACCAAAGAAATTAATTTTCAACACAACACCTGATTTAAAAAAAAATTGATAAATTTGCAACCAAATACGAAGCAGTTAAAGTTCGAGTTCATAAAATTAATTTTCAACACGAAAAATTCCACAAATCAGTTAAATTTTTAACAACAAACAAATGAATTTCCAAGTGTAATGATGAATCTTCAATTTAAAAAAAATGAATTTTGTACCAATTAGTGAAATTTCCAACCAAAAAGATGAATTTTCAACATAAAGATTAATTTTCTACCAAAAAAGGCGAATTCGCAACAAAATACATTATTTTTTACTATTAGTTATATTTTCAATTACAAAAATTAATTTTTAACCAAAAATGAAAAACTATTTGTCATGCATGACGTCTTCAAAGTTTAATTACGTAGTGTGACTTGTCGGAAAATCAGGTGGTTAAATTTTCAGTTAATAAAATTAATATTCAACAAAAAAAAGAATTTTTAACAAATCAATTAAATTTTTAACGAAAAAAAAATGAATTGCCAACTATAATTATGAATCTTCAATAAAAAAATGAATTTTGGACCAATTAGCTAAATTTTCAATCAAAAAGATGAATTTTCAACCATAAAGATTAATTTTTTACCAAAAAAGACGAATTTTCAAACTAAAAAAGAGATAAATTTTCTACCAAAAATTGAATAGTTACATTTACAGTTGAAAAAAAATTTGAAAAAAACGAATTTTTAAAAAATAGTTAAATTTTTAACCAAAGAAATGAATTTTCAACATGAAAAAAATTTTTTCAACAAAACAGCTAAATTTTTAACAAAAAAAAAAAAAGATGAATTTCCAACGATAATGATGAATCTTCAAAATAAAAAAAATGAATTTTCTACCATAAAGATTAATTTTTTACCAAAAAAGACGAATTTTCAACTAAAACAGAGATCAATTTTCTACCAAAAATTGAATAGTTACATTTATAGTTAAAAAAATTAATTTTGAACAAACAAAAAAACGGATTTTGAACAAAATACTTAAATTTTTAACCAAAGAAATTAATTTTGAATAAAAAACATGAATTTTTTACTAAAAAAGATAAATTTGCAACCAAACACGGAGTAGTTAAAGTTTCAATTAAAAAATTAAATTTTTTAACAAACAATAATTTTTAACAAAACAGTTAAATCTTAAAGCAAAAAATTAATTTTCAAACTAATAGATTAATTTTCTATCAAAAAGACGACTTTTCAACCAAATACAAGAATTTTCAACTAATAAAGGTAAATTTTCAAACAAAAATGGAATTTTTATATTTTCAATTAAAAAATGAATTTTTAACAAAAAAAAAGAATTTTCAACAAAATAGTTAAATTTTGGAAAAAAATGAATTTTTAACTACAATACCGAATATTCAATAAAAAATAAATTGTTGACCAATTAGTTAAATTTTCAACCAAAAAGGTGAATTTTGAACATAAAAATTAATTTTCTACCAAAAAAAGGGTATTTTCAACAAAATACATGATTTTTTATTATACGTTATATTTACAGTTACAAAAACTAATTTTTAACCAAAAATAAAAAAACGAATTTTCGACAAAACAGTTCATTTTTTAACTAGAAAAATTAAACTTCAACAAAATACACGAATTTTTACTGAAAAAGATCAATTTATAACTAAAAATGGAGCTTAAATTTTTTTGTTACAAAATTAATTTTCAACCAATTAAATACGAATCTTCAGTAAACTAGCAAAAATGTAATAAAAAAAAAAGGTTTTTGAATTGAAATGATGAATAATCAACCAAACAAATGAATTTTTAACAAATAAGTTCCTCTTTCAACCAAGCAGTTTCATTTTTAGCCAGAAGAGATGAAATTTCTACAACAGATGATTTTTTAAATAAAAAAGACGAATTTACAACCAAGAACAAAATAGTTGAATCAGTAATCAAAACCGATTGATTTTCAAACAAACAGTTGCATTTTTAATCAAAAGCGATAAATTCACAACCAAAAAGAATAATTATATACCAAAAAAGACGAATTTTCAACAAAATAGTAGACTTTTCAGCCAAAAAAGATTTTTCAGGCAAAAAGAAAAAAATTTACCTAAATTGTCGAATTTTCAATAAAAAGGTTAATTTTCAACCAAAGAGAATAATTTTCTAGCAATAAAAATGCTGTCACTAAAAAAACAAGCTGAAAAATCATGTTTTTCTATTAGAATGAAAAACAACGGACTCTCAATCAGTAGACCGGAAACGATGTGCCCATATTTGGAAATTAGATTATAGATAACTCACCGAATGCAGGAACTTCTCCTTGAGCTACTTTACAGTTCAAACTTAAAATATACTCCATATTAAATTCTCCATAAAGATTCTATCGCGCCAATAAATTTATTCATTCCTTTTCATACAACTTTTACAATCGCCATATTAGATGCAATATAAAAAACACAGTATTAAAATACAGAAAATCCGGCAGAAAATGTACAAAGAAACTTATTGCTAACGAGTTCAACTTCTTTACCACGTCTTTGATTAAATGATTTTCTGAAAGCCGTTCTCGTTCGATCCTTAATAATCATACATCGAGAGAAATTAATAAAAAAATTGATTAATTAGATCTACAAATTAATTTGGTTCCTTTACTTTGATGTCTTGTAACTCTTGGTCAAACCTGAATTTTTCCCGCCCTAAGGTAGTTTTAAAGCGCGAACCTTAAGCTTTTAAACACACTATAATAGGTGGCGGTCCTGCGGACTTAATCTAAAAAAATCATTGAAACACGATATAGTAGGTGGCGATCATGTGGACTTAATCTTAAAATTCATTAAAACACAATATAATAGGTGGCGGTCCTGCGGGGTCGCAGGGCCGCCACCTACTAGATTGTGTTTTGAAGTTTAAGGTTCGCCCTTTAAACCTAATTTAGGACGGGAAAAAATGCAAGTTTGACCAAGAGTTACAACAGATCAAAGTAGAGGCACCGAATTAATGTGTACACCTAATAATAATGAAATCTTAAATATGCGTGAAATAATAATATAATCATCATTATTATACAATGTAAATTACAGTCATCTCTCACAGCTTCGCAAAATTCTCACTCGTATATTAATATTATGTACACATCAAGCGTGATTATAAGTTAAATTCACCAATTTTAAATTATGCAGCTGCAGCGTAGAGCCAATACTCGATCGAATTCACTTAGTTCGTTAAACGAAGTTTCATGAAATTGGGCTAATAATGTCTAAATTATTTAGTACTGAATCCAAGTTAGATGAAATTGTCTATCACTTTGAGCATTTTGCGTAAGAAAAGAATTTTACAGCTACGGTATTAATATTATTTATTAATAAGCACGCTAATGTTTTCATTGGAGGTCCCGTATTTTTAGTTAGAATTCCGATATTTTCATTGGAGCTTAACGCTAAAATCGGGGGAAATGTTTTCGGGATTGGGGAATCATTTCTCTTATAAACTGAAGAATCTTCGGGATTCACTTTGGGGAGTGAAGGTAGAAAAGTAATTGCAACTGGCAGGGAAATCTTCCCTCGGGGGAGGCAAAAGTGAAACTGAAATCGAAGATCGAGTCGCACTGCTTTGACTATTTTATTTATCTCATTGGCATCGAGGACATGGAGGACATTGATGTTAGAGAGGAAGGACCTGAACTCAAGTTCAACTTGTCCAATTCCTCGTCTGCTTTGTTGTTTTTCAGATCCTGCTGCGTGTACAAGAACTTGTTCCATTCGTCCATTCTTGGATGGGCGAGGTGCTGAAATGAAGGATAATTTTATAGATTTACTGGTATTTATAATTGATAATTGACAATTTCAGGGATCATAATCAGTAGCTCAATTGCAGGTAGAAAGGGGGATTTCATTTCTTATTAAAAACTTTTTATATCATATGGCGAGAGTTTTTAAATGCCCAAGAATTTATGTTGAGCAAATGCTTGCGAGAATATGATCAGCATTTAAGCTCGAACAGAGCATTTAAGAGAATTTAAAGCATTTATTGTGTAAACACAAATATGAAACTCGAAAAACCTCCTTTAAATTTATATTTTATTTTTACTTGAACATTTATCTGTTTGAGGTGAAAGTTCAACTATTTCTTGAAAATCAGTCTTTTTTTGGTAGAAGAGTACTCTCATTTGTTGAAACTTTTATCTTTTTGGTTAAAAACTAATTTCTTTGGTTGAAAATTTAACTATTTTGTTGAGAATTCGTTTTTTTTTGTTTGAAAATTTATTTTACTAACTGAAAATTTAACTATTTTATTTTTTGTTAAAAATTCATTTATTTGGTTGAAAAAAAACTGTTTGGTTGAAAAGTCGCCTTTTTTGTTGATAGAAAATTCATCTTTAGCTTGAAAATTCCACTGCTTGGTCAAAAATTCATATTTTTGGTTGAAAAGTCACCATTGTGATTAAAAATTAATTTCTTTGGTTGAAAATTCGTTTCTTTTTAATTGAAAATTCGTTTCTTTTTAGTTGAAAATTATTATTTTTTTTTAATTGAAGATGTCACTATTCAATTTTTGCTTGAAAATTTATATTTTTAGTTGAAAATTAATTAATTTTGCTGAAAACTCGTTTTGTTTGAAATTTACTTTTCTAACAGCAAACTGAACTATTCTGTTTTTGGTTTGTAAATTTATCTTTTTTAGTTAAAAATTCATATATTTTATTGAAACTGTATCTTGTGTGATAGAAAATTCATCTTTTGGGTTTAAAATTGAATTATTTTGTTGAGAATTCATTTTTTAGCTTGAAAATGGATTTTTTTCAACTGAAAATTTAATTCTTCTATTTTTGGTTAAAAAATCATTTTTTTTTATAAAAACTATATAATTGAAAATTCGTTTTTTTTTAGTCAAACATTTCTTTTTCTGACATTTTACCTATTCTAATTTTTGTTGAAAATTGATCTTTTTCACATGAAAATCCATGTACTTTGTTGAAAATGAGTCTTTTTTAGTAGAGAAATAATCTTTTGGGCTGAAAATTCAACTGACTATTTGGTTAATAATTCATATCTTTGGTTGAAGATTCATCATTTTAGTTAAAAATTCATTTCTTTGGTTGAAAATTGATCTTTTTGACTTGAAAACACAACTAAAAAGTGTTTTAATTATATTTAGAAACAACATTTTTTTGCATTAAGATTATTAATCTTCTAGGTGTATGGTTGGTCTTATACCTAGAAGAATTTATAAATTGGAATATTGTAGCAACCCTGAATAAGGCACTGTTTAATGCGAATAATATGTTTTCTATTACTTTGACTTCTTTTATCATTTAAATTTCGCGGCCTTTCCAATTTGCAGCGATGCATTTTCCCGCGAAATTTAAATAATGTAATTATTATTAATAAAGATAGAAAATACGATTCTTTAAAAACTAATTCAAAATTTATATGGCTATCTCGTGAATATCAGGCCTCTGACTCACTTTAGAAATAAAAAATAGTGTAAATAGTGTCACAAATGTAAAAAAATAGTGTCTAAATATTGTTCATTAAAAATTTTATTCTTTAGATATCCAACTGTTTTGTTGATTTTTTTTTATTCGAAATTTCGACCATTTGATTGAAAATTCAACTATTTAGTTTCAAATTCAACTTTTTTCTTGAAAATCAGGGCTCGGAACTGCCCAAGCTTAAAAAAATTATAAATAATAACCATACTTCTCTCAAAAAAGTAACCGAAAAGTAAAAATAATGTGGCAAAAGAGTAACCAAAAAGAAAGATGTTTGACCAAAAAAGACGAAATTTCCACCAAAAATATGAATCTTCAGAAAAAAATGTATGTTTAAGAAAGTAGTTCTACTTTTAACAAACCCGTTGAATTTTTCTGACTAAAAAAGATGAATTGTTAACGAAAAATGTAATGGTTGATACGACAACCAAAAAAGATTTAAATTTAATATAAAAAACACTAGAATTTATTCAAGAGACGATTTTTCAACAAAATAGGTTATTTTTCCACTAAATTGTTGAGTTTTTAAGCCAAAAAGACAAATTTTTACAAAAAATTTGAATTTTTAACTAGTAGATATGGATTTTTCACAAACAAGTTATCTGTCAACCAAATAGTTGAATTTTCTACGAAAACAGGGGAATCTTTAATCGAAAAAGACGAATTGTCAACAAAATAAGTACATTTCGAACCAAAAAGATGAATTTTCAAATAAAATGATGTATTTTTAAACAAAAGGGTAATTTTCAATCAAGAAGATTAATTTTCTATCAAAAAGACGAATTTTCAACTAAAATGATGAATTTTCAACAAAAAAATGAAGTTTTAACAAAATCTGTTCAACTTTTAACCGAATTTCAACCAAAGAAGATAAATTCTCATCGAAAAATATAATACATAGTTCGATATTTCAACAAAAAAGACTTACATTTTAAATTGAAAACTAGCGATTTTAGCTAAAGTGTCGAATTCATTAAATAAAGACGATTTTTCAACAAAATAGGTTATTTTTCCACCAAATTGTTGAGTTTTTAAGCCAAAAAGACAAATTTTTACAAAAAATTTGAATTTTTAACTAGTAGATATGGATTTTTCACAAAAAAGTTATCTGTCAACCAAATAGTTGAATTTTCTACGAAAACAGGGGAATCTTCAATCGAAAAAGACGAATTGTCAACAAAATAAGTACATTTCGAACCAAAAAGATGAATTTTCAAATAAAATGATGTATTTTTAAACAAAAGGGTGATTTTCAATCAAGAAGATTAATTTTCTACCAAAAAAGACGAATTTTCAACAAAAAAATAAAGTTTTAACAAAAACTGTTCCAACTTTTAACCGAATTTCAACCAAAGAAGATACATTCTCATCGAAAAATATAATACATAGTTCGATATTTCAAAAAAAAAAAGACTTAAATTTTAAATGAAAAACTAGCAATTTTAGATCAATTGTCGAATTCATTCAAAAAATACGATTTTTCAACAAAATAGGTTATTTTTCAACCAAATTGTTGAGTTTTTAAACCAAAAAGACCAATTTTTACAAAACAGTTGAATTTTAACCAGTAAATATGGATTATTCACAAAAAAGTTATCTGTCAACCAAATAGTTGAATTTTCTACGAAAACAGGGGAACCTTCAACTGAAAATGACGAATTTTCAACAAAATAAGTACATTTCGAACTAAAAAGATTAATTTTCAAATAAAATTATGTATTTTTAAACAAAAGGGTGATTTTCAATCAAGAAGATTAATTTCCCTGTTGGAAATAATTGTACAAAAAAGTACAGAAACCTAAAACTATTTTTACAGCAATCTACAAATAAATACAATAAATTACAACCAAAATTACAGGAAATTACAAGTTTTTTCTATTATTGAGACGAATTTTGTACTTTTTTTGTACATTGTTTTATTTTGTTGTAGTTTTATTAAATATTCTCTTAAAATTAACTAAAAAAATATACTGTTAGTTTTTCTAGGAATTTTGGTTAAAACCTTTCAAAATGCTTCAAAAGCTTATAAATTTTGTGTTCAGAATTTTCAAAAATCTGCATTCTGTTTTCAATGTTTTTAAATTTTTTCACTTTTTATATTATTTTGGAATCTTTTCAAAACTTCTAAATATAGTTATTTTAATCTTACTCCATCATTTTCCAAATTAATAATTGTTCAATTGTCATTTATTAATAATAAAAATTTTCAATCTTTTTTAATTTTGCTCTTAATACTCCTAAATGCTTTTTAAATTCTCCATAAAACTTCTAATATTGCAGCACAATTATTTAAACTATTTTAATATTTCAAGCAGGGAATAATTTGTTATATCTATACTTATACCTAACTCTTTGTCGAATTTAAAAGAGTTTATTAATATTAATTTTTCAAAATAAAAAATCATTTTAGATTGAAACAATATTTGAATAGGATTTTGAATTGAATAAGCGCGTTGAATTATAAACGTATTAATTTGAAATTATTTAAAAATTAAGAATAGTTTAGAAAGTTTCAATCGAAAGTTTACATTTGTTTAACTACTGTCAAATGTAAAATGTTCTATTTTTAACGTTAAAATCTGTAACTTGCTTAATTTTTAATAGATTCAGAATCGTCTTAGAAAATCAATAATTGTTCAATTTTCAATAATCGAATTACAGTTCAATGTGATTTATTATAATAGCAAAAGTTCTTGGTAAAAGTGTCATATTACTTATATTGTAATTTCTTCTAGAAACTTATATATTACATATCCTACAAAAATTGACAGTAAAGTACAAGTCGAAACGTTGATGTGGATTCTTAAAGCGTATTGTATGTAAAAATTTATATATATTTTTTTTTAAATTTGTGCATTTCTACAATAAACTACTAGTATATACAACACAATTTTTAAGTACAGTTTCCCAATATTTTAACTTTGGTGAAATCTTGTATTTTTTGTAAATATTTGTAATTTTCTACAATAATTTCACGTGAAATTAAACGTAATTTTATGACGTCAAACACCCAAATTAAAAAATGTAAAATCCTGTAGTTTTCTGTAATGCTTTGTAGATTTTTACGACAAAGTAAAGCAAATATTATCAATAATAAGTTATACAAATTTTTGAATTGTCGAAAGTTAAACTTTATTGTAATTTTCTTTGGTCTTCTACAAGAAAATACAAGAAAAAATTAGCTATTTGTATTTGACTGTATTTTTTTGTTAAACTTTGTACATTTTTTACAAAAAGTATATGTTTTAACAAAAAATTACAGCTGTAGAAATGTTGTACTTTCTGGTAAACATTTTTTCCATCAGGGAATTTCTACCAAAAAAGACGAATTTTCAAAAAAAAAAAAAAATCAAGTTTTAACAAAAATTGTTCAACTTTTAACCGAATTTCAACCAAAGAAGATAAATCCTTATTGAAAAATATAATACATGGTTCGATATTTCAACAAAAAAGATTAAAATTTATAATTATAAACTAGCAATTTTAGCTAAATTGAAATTTTTATCAGGATTCATAATAATTCAATTGATAGCCCTTTTTATACATTTTACATACGAACTAATTATTATTTCCTTGTTATTCCCTAATTTTCCCGGCTCTAAAGTGCCAAATTTACTGAAAAAATTAGAATTTTTATATTTTTCACCAGTTTTTAAATAATACGATTAATGAATTAATTCATATCGTTATTTCGGACAAAAAATGTAACCAAAAGTAACCTTTTCATAAAATTAGTAACTTTTTAGTAACCGTAGATCAAAAAAGTAACTAAGTTACTAAAAAGTAACCCATTCCGAGCCCTGTGATCCCTGTAATTGATAATTTAATGAAAACACTCACTTCTGCGACATCGTAGACCCAAATTCTTCCGGTATCGTCTCCAACGGTAACGTGGAATCCACTCGGCATCCACGAAACTCTGTTTAAAGCTGGACATCCGTCGACAACAACACTAGCAGCCGGAACTTCCGTGTCTTGATTCAAATTCCACAAATCGAGTCTTCCAGAATCATCAACAGCTGCAAACAAGGCTGGATGGGTGGGCGACCACGCGACGTCGTAAATGTAATCTCCGTTGTGTTCGAAGGAATAAAGAGGTTTGTTTTCCTTCAAACTCCAGAGCTTGATCGTCCAGTCGATGGAGGATGTGAGGAATAAATGTGAAAAGTCGATTCCTCCTTGAACAGCGTGAGCATCGATGCCGGTCACTGGACCTTGGTGGCCTTCATACATTTCCGTCACACCGGCTTTCGTTCCGTGACGACATGCTGGACAAAAAGAATTTGCATTTGGTTAGAAAGGGAAAGGAGCAAGGTATCTCTTTCTACTCGAAGGTGATTGGTGGAGAAGTTCGATTATCGATTAAACTCGAGCTTCTCCGCCAATCGCCTTCACTGAGCGAAGAATTCCCGTGTAGTTCGGGTTTACACCATAATAGTTCGGGTGGTTTCTCTTTTTTTTTGTTTCACACGAAGGTTTATCGCGCTTGCACTACTGAGACGTGCGATCACCCCAACCATTCGGGTGCTCACCCGAAACAGCAGCGGCCGAAGTGGTGGGGCGCTCGCCCGAATGGCTGGGGAGCTTGCACGAATGATTCGGGAGATTCGAGTCGACAACCGACGTTAACAGCGTTGAATGTTGCGCGTTCGACGTTTGCGCATGTTTGCTAATGGCCGCAGCTGATGAACATCAGGCTCTTTCCGAATGTCACTGTTTCTAGTTTATGTTGATTTTATTGTTCATGTGCGAGATGTCAGTGGAATAAAGAGTAACTAGTTATCTGGTTTTTCATGTAGTGCTTTAGGACAGGGTTGAACTGTGATCATCAACGTGTGAGATTTTTAATTGATGCGAGTTGTCTAACGACCTTAATCATTCGTGCCACTACCAGAATCATTCGTGCAAGCTCCCCAAGTATTCGGGCGGGCGCCCCATCACTTCGGCCGCTGCTGTTTCGGGTGAGCACCCGAATGGTTGGGGTGATCGCACGTCTCAGTAGTGCAAGCGCGCCAAACCTTCGTGTGAAACAAAAAAAAAGATAAACCACCCGAAGTAGGGTCATTTTCTCACGAAAAAGGGGAAATTAGGGGAAAGATTAAACATTTAAAGTTTAATTTTCAACAGAAAAGTTTATTTCCAATCATGAAAGATGAATTTTCAACAAAAAAATATGACTTTTATCGTAAAAGGTGAATGTTCTATACAAAATAATGAATGTTGATCAAAACAGTTGAATTTTTGACATAAAAAGATGAAATTAATAAAATGGTAAATTTTCAGCAAAATAATTAAATTTTTAACAAAACAGTTGAATTTTTAACCAAATCGCTGAATTTTCAACCTACAAAGGTGAAATATCAACAAAAGAAATTCATTTAAAAAACGAGTTTTTAACCAAATATATTAATTTACCACAAAATAGTTAAATTTTCAAATAAAAAGGATAAGCTTTCAACAAAAAATGGAATAGTTAATATTTCTATTTAAATAGTGAATTTTTAACCAGATGGATTCAACCCAAAGAGCTTTCAACCAGGAAGATATACTTACTACCAAAAAGATCAAATTTCTACAAAACAATTGAATTTTCAACCCGAAAATATTAATTTTCTATGAAAAGTTATTTTTCAACTAAATAGTTTAATTTTCTAGCAAAATGTTGAATTTTCCAGCCAAAAAATACGAATTTTTCACAAAACAGTTACATTTTCAACCCAAAAATATTAATTTTCAATAAAAAAGTTAATTTTCAACCAAATAGTTTAATTTTCTACTAAAGTGTTGAATTTTCAAGCCAAAAAAGACGAATTTTCCACAAAACAGTTGAATCTTCAAAAAAAAAAGATTATTTACAACCAAATAGTTGAATTTTCGACTAAAATTATTATTCTTTAACAAAAAAAAAAATAATTTTTTACAAAGTAGTTTAACTTTCAAACAAGTAGTTGATTTTTCAGACAAAAAATATTTCAATTACAACACCAAAAACAGCTGAATTCGACGAAAAAGACGAATTTTCAACAAAATAGTGGAATTTTCAGCCAAACAGATTTTTGAGGCGAAAAGGAAAAAAATGTCAACTAAATTGTTGAACTTTCAATAGAAAAAATAATTTTCTACAACATTTTTAAATTTTCATGCCAAAAGACGAATTTTCTATAAAACACTTGAGTTTTCAACCCGAAAATATGAAATTCCACCAAAAAAATTAATTTACAACCAAATAGTTGAATTTTCAAATAAAACGATAAATCTTGAACTAAAAAAATGAATTTTTTACGAAGTAGATCACCTTTCAAGATGATATTTCAACTCAAAAAATTTTCATTTGACATCAAAGACAGTTCAAATAAACCAGAAAAGACGAATATTCAACAAAATAGTTAAATCCTTAAACAAAACCGTTTAATTTTCAACCAAACAGTTGCATTTTTAACCAAAAAGGATGAATTCTCAACCAAGAAGATTATTTATCCACCAAAAAAGACGAATTTTCAACAAAATACATGAATTTTCAACTACAAAAGATCAATTTTCAATTAAAAATATCAATATTGAACCAAAAGTGGAATAGTAACATTGTCAGTTAAACAAAACATTTTCAACCAAAAATGGAATAGTTACATTTTCAGTTAAAAGAATTATTTCTGAAAAAAAAAATGTTTAAATGAGTTAATTTTTCAACCGAGAAGATTATTTATCTACCAAAAAGGACGAATTTTCTATAATATATATGAAGTTTCAACCAAATAGGTGAATTTTCAATTAGAAAAGATCAATTTTCAATTGAAAATATCAATATTGAACCAAAAGTGGAATAGCAACATTGTCAGTTAAACAAAAAAAATTGTCAACCAAAAATGGAATTTTTACATTTTCAGTTAAAAGAATTAATTTCAACAATTTTTTTTAACAAATTAATTAAATTTTCGACCAAGGAGATTTTTTATCTACCAAAAATGACAAATTTTCAACAAAATACATGAAGTTTCAGTCAAATAGTTGAATTTTCAACTAGAAACGAGCAATTTTCAATTTAAAATATCAGTACTCAAACAAAAGTGGAATTTTCAATTAAAAATATCAGTACTCAAACAAAAGTGGAATTTTCTATTTAAAAAAATCAATTTTCAAACAAAAATGGAATATTTACATTTTCAGTTACAAAAAATTAATTCTTAACAAAAAACAAAAACAAATTTTTAACCAATTAGTTCAAATTGTAACCAAGTAGTTGAATTTCCAACCAAAAGAGATGAATTCTCAACGAAAAACGTAATAATTGATACTTCAACCAAGAAATATTTTTATTTAAATAAGGAACATTTGAATTCAACCAAAAAATACGAATTTTCACAAAACAGTAGAATTTTTAACCAAACGAAAATACGAGAAAAGGGTAAGTTTCTTGAAAACAGGGGAAAAAAGAGGAATTCTATCAAAAAAAGGGAATCGGGGAAAAAGTATGAAGTTTGCTGATCTTAAAGAACATTTTTTTATATTCTCCAGTGAATTGCAGTTAAAAAAAAAACTTACCAGAGTAGACCATTCCGTCCTCGCTACCAACAACAAAATTGTTGACATCCCCGTGCGGAAAAGCGAGGCACGTAACAGCTATCGATTTTGATTGTTTGGCTTGTAGTTCTAATTTCTCTTGAGGCTGAGAAAGCATATCCAAACTCCACGAACATAATTTTCCATCAGTTGATATACTAATCAAATTATGAGCGTTCTGGGTTCCGACTACGCTTAAGCAGTAAACTGGATGCTGGAAATCAAATTAATTAAGTAGAATAAAGTTAAATAGGGGAATTGTTCTTCGAAAAAGGGAAAAATTTTAATCTAATACAAATAACAGCGTAATGAATAAAAATTAAGAAATGCAACGCTTTTATTAAAAAAAACTAATTTAATAAACTGTCTCCCGCAATTTTTTACTAAAAATATAAAATTAATATTAATGCAAATCTCAAATTCTAAAATAATAGAAAAGAGAGACAAGGACCATTTTTATTGACAATTGATGAAAATTGATACTTCTTCAAAATTAATATATGATATTTTTGTACAGGCAATCAAACCGTTGCAATTTTGTTCAAAAATACTTATTCAGGGTGTCCAGCGAATTTTTAGGAATAAAATGCAAGGTCTTCTCCAGGTTTTTCAGGTCAAGAAATCAAGTTTTTCCAGGTCTTTTTTTGACAATAAATAATCAAATAACCGTTTGTTATACATGTAAAAGACAAAACATTTAATTTGTTTGTTGGCCAACATTTTTCTAAATAAAGCAGAATCATAAATAAACAAATTGTTAATTTTTTGCGAACAGCCTTTGTGAAATCATTGGGAATATTTTTAAATCTTTGTAAAGTCTTTGAAATCCTTGATATCTTTGAAATCTTTTGAAATATTTGAGAATTAGTTCAAATCTTTTGAAGTTTTTAAAAACTTTGTGACATCTTTTGAAATTTTAAAGAAATTTTGTAAAATCTTTGAAATCCTTAAATTCTTTGAAAACTTTATTAAATCTTTGAAATATTTGTGAAAACTTTCCTTAACCTTTGTTTGTGAAATCTATTTTGTTCGTTTGAAATCATTGAAATCTTTTGAAATCTTCTCAAATTTATTGAAACCTTTTGAAATTGTTTGAAATCTTTGAAATGTTTTGAAATCTTTGAAATCTTTTAAAATCCTTATGAATTCTTTGGAATACTTGTGAAATCTTTGTGAAATCTTTTGAAATTTTCTAAAAAAACGTGAACTCGTTTGAAATCTTGGAAATGTTTTGAATTTTGGCGAACTGTACCCTTTTTGAAATCTTTGAAATTCTTGAAATCTTTCGAAATCCTCATGGATTCTTTGAAATATTTGTGAAATCTTTTGTATTGGTTTGAAATCATTGAAATTTTAAAAATATTTGTGAAACCTTTCTGAAATTTTTTGTATTCATTTGAAATCATAAAAATATTTGAAATCTTTGTGAAATCTTTTTTATTAATTTGAAATCATTAAAATATTTGAAATCTTCGTGAAATATTTTGAAATCTTCTAAAAAATTTTGAAATCGTTTCAAATCTTTGAAATGTTCAGAAATCTTCGAAATCAAGAAATTAAAAAGAATGAAAAATCACTAGAAACTGAATACTTTTTATGTAGATTTCATAATTTGTTGAAATATCAACTATTACATTTTAAGTTGTTTGTTGAAGATTAATCTGTTTGGTTTAAAATGAACTATTTTTATGAAAATCAAGTTTTTTCGTTAAAAATTGATTACCTGAAAATTTAACTTGTCCGTTTTTGGTTAAAAATTCGCCTCTTTTAGTTTAAAAATGAACCATTTGGATGAAACTTCAGGTATTTTTTTGAAAATTCGTTTCTTTTGGTTGAAAATTAATCTTGATGCTTAACAATAAATCTTTTTGGTTGAAAAATCATTTTTCGGTTGAAAATTTAACTAATTTTGAAAAAATTCGTTTTTCTTTTCTTGAGAATTGATCTTTTTAGTGGAAAATTCAACTATGTGTGTTCGAAAATGGACTTTTTTAAAGAAAATTATTCTTCTTGTTTGCAAATTCATTTATTTTGGTTAAAAATGCATTTTTTTGTTTGTTAAAAATTCATTTTTTAGTTGAAAACTCGACTTTTTGTTAGAAAATTAATCTTATTGTTTGAAAATTCATCTTTTTGGTTGACAATTCATTATTTTTGGTTGAAAATTTAAGTATCTCGTTCAAACATCCTTTTTCTTGGTTCACAATTATTTTTTTAACTGAAAAGTAAACTATTTCATTTTTGGCTATACATTTTTTTTAGTTGCAAATTCATTTCTTTCGATTAAAATTTAACTATTTTATTGAAAATTTGTTTTTTTATTGTTGTTGAAAATTAATTTTTGAACCTAAAAATTAAGTATTAATTACTTTAGTTGAAAATTCATCTCTGTGACTGAAAATTCAACTATTCTATTGAAAAATTAATTTTTTTAACAGAAAATTTAATTATTCCATTTTTGGTTTAAAATTTTTTCCTTTTTAGTTGAAAATTCACTTCTTTTGTTGCAAATTGTATATATTGTTGGAAATTCAATTTCTTTTATCTGAAAATTTCACTATTCCATTTTTGGTTGAAATTTTATTTTTTCTAGTTGAAAATGTAACAATTCTGTTAAAAATTAATTTTCTTTTAGTAGAAAATTTACCTTTTTTAGTTAAAACTTCATATATTTAGTTGAAAATTTATGTATTTTGTTGAAAATTTGTCTTTCTAGTAGAAACTTAATCTTCTTGTTTGAAAACTCATCATTTTGGTTAAAAATTGAGCTATTTAATTTTTGGTTCAAAATTTATCTTTATTAGTTGAAAATTATACTATTTGGCAAAAACCATGGAGAATGTTATCAAAACACGTACTTTGAATTTTGTTCAGTAGACAATAATGTTATGTTTGTAAAATTCAGAACTACGCAAGAAAAAGTGACCAGTAATTAAAATATTAAATTTTTTCTCTTCTTCTTATTATTACAAATGAAATATAAACTTTTATTAATAATTTGTATAAAAAAAGCTATTTTTCACATATTAAATTTAAATTTTCGCAGAAATTGCTTTATTTTTCTCTTAATTCTTGAAAAATTAATCGTATCTTCAAAAAAAGGGGGAGGAAAGGGGAAAAAATAGACAAAATTCTCAAATATACGGATTACAGGGTTTTTAAAAAGAAAAATAGGGTTTTTGGTTAAAAATTCGCCTCTTTTAGTTTAAAAATGAACCATTTGGATGAAAATTCAGGTATTTTTTTGAAAATTCGTCTCTTTTGGTTGAAAATTAATCATGATGCTTAACAATAAATCTTTTTGGTTGAAAAATTATTTTTCGGTTGAAAATTTAGATAATTTTGAAAAACTTCGGTTTTATTTTCTTGAGCATTGATCTTTTTACTTCAAAATTCAACTATGTGTGTTTGAAAATTGACTTTTTTTAGAAAATTATTCTTCTTGTTTGCAAATTCATTTATTTTGGTTAAAAAACCATTGTTCTTTGTTAAAAATTTGAATTCTTTGTTAAGAATATGGGTTTTCTTGGTTCAAAATTATTTTTTAAACTGAAAAGTGAACTAATTTATTTTCTTCTATACATTTTTTTAGTTGCAAATTCATTTCTTTCAATTAAAATTTAACTATTTTATTGAAAATTTGTTTTTTTGTTGTTGAAAATTAATTTTTGAACCTAAAAATTAAGTATTTCATTTAAAATTCGTGTTTTTTGTTTAAATTCAACTAGTTTTTAGTCAATATTAAAATCTTTTTTGGTTGAAATATCAACTATTCAAATTTTCGTTGAATATTCAGCTTTTTTTATTCAAAGTTATACTACTTTGTTAAAAAGTAATTTTTTGGGTTGAAAATTGATTACTTTAGTTGAAAATTCATCTCTGTGGCTGAAAATTAAACTATTCTATTGAAAAATTCGCTTTTTTGGTTGAAAATTCATTTTCTTTAAAAGAAAATTTAATTATTCCATTTTTGGTTGAAAATGTTTTCCTTTTTAGTTGAAAATTCACTTCTTTTATTGCAAATTGTATATATTGTTGGAAATTCAATTTCTTTTATGTGAAAATTTCACTATTCCATTTTTGGTCTTTCTGGTAAAAATTTAATCTTCTTTTTTGAAAACTCATCATTTTGGTTAAAAATTGAACTATTTAATTTTTGGTTCAAAATTTATCTTTATTAGTTGAAAATTCTACTATTTGGTAAAAACAATAGAGAATGTTATCAAAACACGTACTTTGAATTTTTTTCAGCAGACAATAATGTTATGTTTGTAAAATTCAGAACTACACAAGAAAAAGTGCCCGGTAATTAAAATATTAAATTTTTTCTCTTCAAACTAAATGACTTACTCTTTTACTTTATATTACAAACAAAACATCAACTTTTATTAATAATTTGTATCAAAAAAGCTATTTTTCACATATTAAATTTAAATTTTTGCAGAAATAGCTTTATTTTTCTCTTAATTCTTGAAAAATTAATCGTATCTTCAAAAAAAGGAAGGAAAAATAGACAAAATTCTCAAATATACTGATTACAGGTTTTTTTAAAAAACAAAAATAGGGGGGGAAATATAGAAAAAGGGGAATAGGGTACTGACTGTGATTCCTGGTTAAAATCAACTAAAATATATTAAAATAATTTACCGTGTGAGCGCTCGCAGATAAAGGTGTGCGTTGAATAGGCGTTCGCTTTTGTACTCTGTTGTCCCATAAAACAATTTGTCCCGAGTAGGTTCCTCCTAGGATCAAATTCGGATGAAATCTGGCGAAGGTGGACGACATCACGGGCGACTGACAGTGGAAAATGAACTCCGGGGTGGTTTTCTTGAACTTTGTGTTCCATATTAAACACACACCATCGGGGTCGTTAGGACTTTCCTCATTATTATTATAGGACGCTAATAAAAGTTCAGGAAATTGCGGAGACCAGTCCAACGATGTCACACAACGATTACGCGACCAACGTTCGCAGTAAAAAGACCGATTCAGCCATAGTCGTTGGTGACTCTTCTCGTCCCTAAAATTCCAATCAATCAATAAATTAGAAGCTTTATAACAAGATTAGAGTTATTAATTTTATAGAGCATTTAAGAGAATTTAAAGCATTTTTGTGGGTGATTCTGAACCAAACTATTTAGATTATTACATTTTCTAAAAAGGAAAAAGAAACAATCCAAAAATTTTAATGTATTTCTAAAATTGCTAATATTTGATGCATTCTTCTTACAACAATTTTTAAATAAACAGGGTGTCTACCTTCCCTGACAATTCCCTGACAATTCCAGATTTTTTCCAGGTATCTCAAGTTTTTTCCAGGTACAATTTTTCATAGCATTTCATTTAATTTAAATTCGAATATTCCGCATATTTTAAACGCACTGTCTACAGTTACGGAATTTTCCGTAACTGTAACCCCTTTTCTAGCTCGTTCAGGGCTGACGTTACTGAAACTTCCGTAGCCATAGACATTGCCTAATTTAAAACAATCGACTCGGAATATGTATAAATTTTCGCGAGTTTATTATAATGTTTTTTCAGTTTCTAGGAATTTAATTAATATAACAAGATATTCTTAAATATTTTAGCACGATCGATTTATTAAATAATAAAATAATACTAAAATATAATCATTTCTTGAATTTGTCTCTTAAAAGTCCATGAATTTGAATAATAATTTAAACAAATTTTTACCTTATGTACTTATACTTAAAATTCAGTGCATGTGTAGGTAAAATAAATGAGGGTACTGTATTAAATTCAGTTGAATTTTCAACCAAAAAGATGAATTTTCTACCAAAAAGGCGATTTTTCCAAAAAATACATCAATTCTCAATCAAACAGTTGAGTTTTTTAACTCAAAAAGATCAATTTTTAAACAATTAGCTGAATTTTAAACTAAGAATAATCAGTTTTCAACCAAAAATGGAATAATTAAATTTTCAGTTCAAAAATTAATATTCCTCAAAAAAACCGATTCATTTTAAAAACAAACTTAATTTAACTTTCAACCGAGTACTTTTATTTTGAAACAAAAATATGAATTTTCAACTAAAATAATGAATATTTAACTGGAATACTTCAATTTTCAACCAAAAAGATAAATTTTCTACCACAAAGACGATTTTTCAACAAAGTGCATCAATTTTCAAAGAAATATTTGAGTTATCAACGACGTAAAGACACATTTTCAAACAAATGAATGAATTTTGAACTAAAAAAGATCAAGTTTTAACCAAAAATGTAATAGTTGAATTAAAAAAAAGAGATGAATTTTCAACTGAAATGATCAATCTCTAACTGGAATAGTTGATTTTTTAACCCAAAATATAAATTTTCAAACAAGAAGATTAATTTGTACCAAAGAGGACGAATATTCGAGAACATATATGAATTTTCAACTGAAATGATCATTCTCTAACTGGAATAGTTGATTTTTTAACCAAAAATATGAATTTTCAACCATGAAGATTACTTTTGACCAAAGAGGACGAATATTCAAGAAAATATATGAATTTTCAATTAAAAAGATAAATTCTCAACCAATTGCATTTTTCAGCGAAACAAAATAATTTGCAACAAAAATAAAACTAATTTTCAAAAAATACTTACATTTTCAAACAAAGTAATGAATTTTCAATTAGAATGATGAATCTTTAACTGGAATAGTTGAATTTGAAACCAAAAACATGAATTTTCAATTGAGATGATGAGTCTTTAACTAGAATATCAAATTTTCAACAAAAATATTAATTTTCAACCCAGAAGATTAATTTCTACCAAAAAACTCAAAATTATTAACTAAAAAAGATCAAACAAGTTTTCAACAAAATTGTTGAAGTTGAAACTCGAATAAATCAATTTTCAGTAAAAACATTAATTTTCAGCCAAAGAAAAAACGAATTTTCAACAAAAATGGTCATTTTTCAACCGAGGAGATGAATTTTTAATTAAAATGATGAATTTTTAACAACATTCAAAAAGATGAGGTCGGAACGAAAAATATAACAGTTGATATTTCAATAAAAAAAGATTGAAATTTTTAAACAAAAACAATGAAGTTCAACCAAAAAGAACGAATTTTCAACTAAATACATGAATTTTCAACCACATACTTGAATTTTCAACTAAAACCGATCAATTTTCAACCAAAAACAGAATACTTGAAATTTCACTTAAAAATTGATTTTAAACAAAACAAAAAAACGAATTTTCAACAAAATAGTTCAATACCCGTAATATAAAGCTACTTTTACAAATGAAGAATCATTGTTATTCAATTTAATATTGCAATTTACAAAAATTAAGCACGTTCTCGAAAAAATTCCCTGACTTCAAAAGAAATTCCCTGACATTTCCAGGTTTTTCCAGGTATATAAAAATTCCCTGACAATTCCAGGTTTTCCAGGGTTTCCAGGTAGGGTAGACACCCTGATAAAAGAATTCTTACAAAAAATTGAGGTAAAATTTATTTAGACTCAATGAAAAGAATTCAGAAAAGATTCATAAACAAACCCTGCAGATTGGAACGAATCATAAGTTTAGTGTCTCTATTTCAAAAATTTTTTAATTAAGATCGAAAAGAAATCTATTTTATCATGAATAATTTTATGTAAAATGAGCATGAAAAATATTCACAATTAAAAAAATAGACTTCCAAACTACCTCACTTTTCGTCTCATTAGACAAAAAAATAACCAAAAGAAAAAAGATGGAGAAAGAGAGATAAAAAAAAGAGAATTATTTACACAAATATGTACATCATAATTAATACACATATTTTGCAAAAACATTCTAGAGTGAAATAAACATATACTTTTTTTAATTACAGAGTTGCTACTGGTTAGGTAATTCCAGAAAGTCAGAGAATGTCAGGAAAAACCTGACAAAGTTAGGGAACTTTCGATAAACTAAAGTTAAAGTTAATTTTATTATTATGGTGAAAAATCGCAACTATTTGGTTGAAAATTATTCTGTTTTGCTTGAGGATTTTTTGGTATACAATTAAAATCCTTTTTGTGGTTGAAATATAATATATCACGTTTTTTGTTGAGAATTCATCTTTTTTGGTAGAAAATTTAACCACTTAGTTCCAAGTAGAACTACTTTGTTCAAAATTAATTTATTTGGTCGAAGATTCATCATTTTAGTTGAAAACCCCTTTTTTTTGTTCAAAATTTAATTATTTTGTTGATAATTATGTTTTCTAGATAAAAATTAATTGTTTTATCTGAAAAATTAACTCGTACATGTTTGGTTCAGAATTTATCTTCATAAGTTGAAAATTCAAATATTTGGTTTAAAATTCCTGTATTTTATTTAAAATTTGAATTTTGTAGGAGAATATTTAATCTTCTTGGTGACTAATTCATCTTTTTGGCTGGAAATTCCTTTAAAAATTAAAATACTTAGTGGAAAATTCATGTACTTTGATTTGAAAATTCATCTTATTGGTTGAAAATTTGATCTTTTTGGTTGAAAATGAATTTTTTATTATTTAGAATTAATTTTTTTTACTAGAAATGTAACTGTTCTATTTTTCGTCGGAAATTTATCTTTTTCGATAGAAATTTAATCTGCTTAGTTGAAAATTAAACTATTTCGTTAAAAACTGACTTTAATTTTATTGAAAATTAATTTTTTTTACTGAAAATTTAACTATTCTATTTTTTGTTGAAAATTTATCTGTTTATGGTGAAAATTTAACTATTTGTTGAAAATCCGTCTTTTTGGTAAAAGAATACTCTCATTAGTTGAAATTTCATCTTTTTGGTTAAAAATTCATTTCTTTGGTTGAAAATTTAACTGTTTTGTTGAAAATTCGTTTGTTTTTTGGTTGAAAATTTATTTTACTAACTGAAAATGATCCTACTTTATTTTTGGTGAAAAACTTATCTTTTTAGTTTAAAATTAATGTATTTGGTTTAAAATTAAATTTTTTTAGTTGAAGATTCATCATTTTAGTTGAAAATTCACTTTAACTATTCCATTTTTTTGTGGAAAATTTACCCTTTTTGATAGAAATGTAATCTTTTTCGTTAAAAAATTACCTGCTTAGTAGAAAATTTAACTATTCTATTTTTTGTTAAGAATTCATCTCTTGCATTGAGAAAAAAAATATTTAGTTGAAAATTCGTTTTTTTTTGTTGATAGAAAATTCATCTCTTGGATTGAAAAGTCCACTATTTGGTCAAAATTTAATATTTTTGGTTAAAAATTCATCATTGTGATTAAAAATTAATTTCTTTGGTTGAAAATTCGTTTCTTTTTAGTTGAAAATTAATTATTTTTAAACTGCAGATATAACTATTCCATTTTCGCTTAAAAATTTATATTTTTAGCTAAATATTAATTAATTT
Source organism: Andricus curvator (assembly GCA_932195095.1). Lineage (NCBI taxonomy): Eukaryota > Metazoa > Arthropoda > Insecta > Hymenoptera > Cynipidae > Andricus > Andricus curvator. Next base: position 784,809 of record CAKNYM010053007.1, read on the forward strand.
GGCTGAAAACTGTTTTTTGTATTTACTTTTCTAACTGAAAAATGAAACATTATATTTTTGGTTTGTAAATTTATCTTTTTTATTTTAAATTAAATTATTTTGTTGAGAATTAATTTTTTTTTAAATTGATTGCCTTAACTGAAAATTTAATTCTTTTTTTGGTTAAAAAATCTTTTTTTTTTGTGAAAAAAAAAATATTGCTGAAAATTCGTTTTTTTGGTTTGTTGAACATTCATTTTTCTGACATTTAACTATTCTAATTTTGGTTGAAAATTGATTTTTTTTTTAGATGAAAATTCATGTACTTTGTTAAAAATGAGTCTTTTTGGGTAGAAAATTAATTTTTTGGGTTGAAAATTCAACTAACTATTTGGTTAAAAATTCATATTTTTTGTTGAAGATTCATCATTTTAGTTGAAAATTCATTTCTTTGGTTGAAAATATATCGTTTTGACTTGAAAACACAACTAAAACGCGTTTTAAATATACTTAGAAACAAACCATTCAAATAATTGATTCGAAATTTTTTAAAATTTTATGTTCTTATATGGATTAATTTTTAAACAAACAGTTAAATTTTCAACCAAAAAGATGATTTTTTGAACCAAATAAGACGATTTATGAACAAAATACATGAATTCTCAACCTAATAGTTGAACTTTCGAATGAAAAAATCAATTTTCAACCAAATAGTTAATTTTTTAACTAAAAAAGATAACTTTTTAACCAAAAATGGAATAGTTCAATATTCAGTTAAAAAAATTAATTTTCAAAACAAAAAAATTCAGCCAAAAAGATGAATTTTCAACTAACATGATGAATGTTTAACTGAAATACTTGAATTTTCAACCAAAAAGCTACATTTTCAAATAATAAAATTACTCTTCAAACAAAAACATTAATTTTCCACAAAAAAATACGATTTTGCAACATAATACATGAATTTTCAACGAAATAGTTGAAAAATGGAATAAATAAATGTTCATCAAAATAATTAAATCTTCAACAAAATAATAAAATTTTCAACAAAATAGTTGAATTTGTAACCACATAGTTGAATCTTTAAGCTAAAAGGACGAACCTACAAAGACAAATTTTCAAACAAATAGTCAAATTAAAAAAAATTATTAACCAAACAGTTATATTTACAAACAAATAGTTGAATTTTCGAGCCAGAAAGACGAATTTTCTATCCAAAAAAATAATAAATGATATTTCAACCATGCAAATATTTTAATTTATAATTAAAAGCAGTCAAATTTAACAAAAAATATGAATTCTCAATAAAAAATGTTATAGTTTATATTTCAACCAAAAAATATTTTAATTTAAAATCAAAAACAGTTTAATTCAACCAAAAATACGAATTTTCAACAAAATCGTTGAATCCTTAATCAAAACAGATTAATTTTTAACCAAAAAGTTGCATTTTTAACCAAAAAAGATTCAATTTATACCAAAAGAGATGAATTTTCAAACGAAAAAGACGAATTTTCAACAAAAGAGTTGAATTTTCAACCAGGAAAGATTTTTCATTTAATAGAGGAAACAAATTTCAACCAAATTGTTGAATTTTCAAACGAAAAAGGCGAATTCTCTACAAAACAGTTCATTTCTTAAATAAAAAATTAATTTTCAACAAAACAGTTCAATTTTCAAGCTTAACAGAAGAATTTTCTGCGAAACAGTTGAATTTTTAAACCGGAAATATGGATTAAAAAAAAAGTTAATTTTCAAGCAAATAGTTGAATTTTAAACTAAAAATGATCACTTTTCAACAAAAAATGGAATAGTTCAATTTTCAGTAAAAAAAATTAATTTTCCACAAAAAAAAAATCAACCAAAAATATGAATTTTGAACTAAAATGATGATTATTAAACTGGAATATTAAAATTTTTAACTTAAAAGATAAATTTTCAAAGAAGAAGATTAATGTTCAAACAAAAAGATTAATTTTCTACCAAAAATGACGATTTTTCAACAAAATACATGAATTTTCAACAAAATAGTTGAAAAATGAAATAGTTAAATTTTCGGTTAAAAAAATTAATTTTTAACAAAACTGATGAATTTTTAATTAAAACGATGAATCTTCAACTGGAATAGTTGAATTTTAAACCATTAAGATGAATTTTCAACTGAAATGATGAATATTTAACTGGAATACTTGAATTTTCAACCAAAAATATGAATTTTCAACCAAGATTAATTTCTACCACAAATTAAAAAAAAATTCGAAATAGTTCAGGTTTCAACTGGAATAGTTAAATTTTCAGTAAAAAAAAAATTAATTTTCAGTCAAAGAAAAAACCAATTTTCAACAAAATAGCTCATTTTCAACTAAAGAGATGAATTTTTAATTAAAATGATGAATCTTCAAACAAAAAAATTAATTTTTAACAAAAGAGTGTAACATTGATCCAAGTGATTTTAATTTTTAATAAAAAAACAGTTGAATTCAACCAAAAAAGACGACTTTTCAATATGAGTTGAATTTCCAACCAATAAAGATTTTTCAGACAAGAGAGAACAAATTGCAAACAAACTCTTGAAATTTCAAGCAAAAAGATGAATTTTCAACCAGAAAGATTCATTTTCTACCAAAAGGACGAATTTTGAACAAAATACATGAATTTTCAACCAGATTCTTGAATTTTCAACTAAAAACGATCAATAAAAAAAAAAGAATAGTGAAATTTTCAGATAAAAAAATTAATTTCAGACAAAAAAAACGAATTTTCAACAAAATAGTTAAATACAGTAATATAAAGCTACTTTTACAAGTGAAGAATCATTGCTATTCAATTTTATATAGCAATTTAAAAAAAATTTTAAGCACGCCAGCGAGAAAATTCCCAAACTTAAAAAAAATTCCCTGACATTTCCAGATTTGTTCAGATATATACACATTTTCTGACAATTCCGGGGTTTCATGGTCAATGAAATTAAAAAACTTGAAGTCTTAAAGCTAAAAAATTCGAAGTCTTAAAGCTAAAAAATTCTCCATTTAAAGTAATAAAAACTGAACTGCAAATTAAAGCAATCGAAGTGGAAATCTAGAATTTTTAACTTCTAAAATTGAAGTTTAAACATTTTGTTTTCAAATTTTTGTTAATCAAACGGAAAAATTTAAAATTTTATAAATTATATAGTTGAAGGAATCAGATTCAGTTCAAAAAATATTATCATTTTCAGTGCTTTAAATTGAAGAATGAGTCAATAAATTTGTAAATTTTCCAAATTATATCATTGTAAGTAATTTTAACACTTTTTAAATTAGAAGTTCAATCATTTTTATTTTAAGTAGTTTCAAATCAATAATTGCTCAATTGTTATTTATACAACAAACTCTGTTTCAATTCTTTTTTTTTTTTGTAAAATGTTTATTTGGGTTGGGAAATTCATCTCGTTTGGTAAAAAAAATTCTGAAGGGGGTTCAGCTATTTTTTTGAAAATCTGTCTTTTTTGGTGTAAAATGTAACTGCTTGCTTGAAAATTTACCTACTTTGTTAAAAATTCAGTTGTTTTGTTAAGGATTAATAATTTTAGTTGAAAATTCATTTCTTGTTGAAAATTGAACTATTTTCTTTCAAATTCGTTATTTTTTCAGGGTGGAAAATTCAAATATTTTGCTAGAAAATTCAACTAATTGGTTGAAAATTAACTTTTTTGTTGAAAATTTAAATCTTTTATTGAAAGTTCCTCTTTTTCGTTTATAATGGTAGACAATTCAACTATTTGGTTGAAAATTCATGTATTTTGTTAAAAATTTAAGTATTTTGGTGGAAAATCCAAATTTTGTTCAAAGTTCGTATTTTTGGTTTGAAAATAGTACAAAATTAAACTATTTGGTTGAAAATTAACTTTTTTGTTGAAAATTAATATTTTCGGTGTGAAAATTCAACTACTTGGTTGAGAATTCATGTATTTTGTTGACAATTCATGTATTTTGTTGAAAATTCATGTACTTTGTTGAAAATTTATGTATTTTGTTGAAACCTTGAGGATTTTGGTAGATAGTCCAAATATGGTCGAAAATTAACTTTTTTGTCGGAAATTTAACTCTTTTGTTGGAAATTAGTATTTTTGGTTTGAAAATCGTAGAAAATTCAACATTTTTGTTGAAAATTAATATTTTCGGTATAAAAATTCAGCCATCTGGTCGAAAATTCATGTATTTTGTTTAAAACTTAACTATTTTGGTAAAAAGTCTAAATTTGGTTGAAAAGTAGCTTTTTTGTCAAAAATTCGTCCTTTTAGCTTGAAAATTCATTTTTTCCGGTAAAGAAAATTTTATATTTTTTAGGTAAAAAATGAAAATGTTTGGTTAAAAAATGTGACTGAAAAATCTTACTTTAACTAATACCTTTTTCCTTTTCAATTAAGTTTTTATGAATGATTATCTTAGTAATTTTTATTTTTAAACTATAAAATAGAGGAAGTGAAAAAAGTAACTTTTTAGGTAACTTGACGTTACCTTATCTAGTAACTGTAACTAGTTACAGTTACAAGTAACGTAAATGTAACTAGTTACTAAAAAAAAAGTAACTTATCCAACATTCGTAAAAATATACAAAGATCAGTTATTTAAAGAAAATAAACATTTGAGAAAAAAGCCTTTTTTTAACAAACCTAATGACCATATTTATCTCGAGTTTATTATAGATCACTATAAAAAGTGCTCAATTTTTAAACAATAAATTTAAAAAACGTTAATTTTTATTATTTTTACATTAAAATACAATTGTAAAGAATAAAAATTAAAATAAATCGAAATTTGCAAGCTTTCGAATTGCACGATAAAAGGATTGCAAGCAAAGTTCCCTGATCTTTTTTAGATTTTAAATACTTTTGTATTATTATCTGCTTTTATAAAAATAAATTTTTTGCTACTCACATTCCATCCTCTCCGTCCATTGTGCCCGTATAATCGGTGTAAATATCAACCGATTCTCCAAGAGCTCGTTCCACAATTCTGCTTGTTCGGTCCAGAAAACGTTGGAAATCTTCTGATAAAATAATCATTTGCTTCTCTTCTTCGCTGAGTTCTCTCACTGCCAAAAATACAGACATTAGACAAAGCAATTTATTTTTTTTTAATATAGAAATTTATTATGGGAGAAATTAAAGCGATAAAAAAAATATTTTTCAAAAACTGATATCATTATATTTAAGGGAAGGAAAGAAGAATTAAGAATACAGACTTCACAGCCCAAAATGCCGTCAACACAAGGGAAATATCGTGATTTTTCACGAAAATAGGGGAATAAATTCTTTTAAATAAAATTAATGTAGGTAACAAAAGGACCAATTTTCAACAGAAGAGTTGAATTTTCAACCAAAAAAGATTTTTCAGTCAATAAAGAAAAAAATTGAACCTAATTATTGAATTTTTAAGCCAAAAATACCATTTTTCTGCAAACCAGTTGAATTTATAACCCGAAAGTATAAATTTTCAACAAAAAAGTTAATTTTCAAACAAATAGTTGAATTTTCAAACCCAAAAAGATGAATTTTCAACCAAGAAGATTAATTTTCTACTAAAATAGTTGAATTTTCAACTCACGAAGATGCATTTTTTACTCAAGATTAATTTTTTACTGTAAAGACGAATTTTCAAGAAAATACATGGATTTTCTAAGAAAGATTTTTCTGTCAAGAGAGGGAAAAAAATGTCGATCAAATTTTTGAATTATTAAACCAAAAAGAGGAATTTTCTACAAAGCAGTTGAACCTTTAACCCGAAAATATGAATTTTCAACAACAAAAATTCATTTTTAAACAAACAGTTGAATTTTCAACAAAAATAATATAATTTTCAACAAAAAAGTTAATCTTTAAACAGAAATGGAATATTTCAATTTGCAGTTGAAAAGAATGATTTTTAGCAAACAAAAAAAAACGAATTCTCAACAAAATAGTTAAATTTTCAATCAAAGAGATGAATCTTCAACTAATAAAATAATTTGAACAAAGTATTTTAATTTTCAATCCAGAAGAATAATTTTCTACCACAAAATACGAATTTTTAACAAAATAAATAAGTTTTCAACCAAATAATTGAGTTTTCAACTAAAAAAGATCAATTTTCAACATAATAGTTAAATTTTAAACGAAACAGATAAATCTTTGACAAAAAAAAAACAAACTTTTAACATAGTATTTCAACTTTTAACCAAAAAAGAAGATAAACAAGAAGAAACAGATAAATCTTTGACAAAAAAAAATAACTTTTAACATAGTATTTCAACTTTTAACCAAAAAAGATGAATTACGAAAAATGTAATAGTTTACTAAAATAGGTTAATTTGCAACCAAATAGTTGCATTGATAACCAAAAGAGATGAAATTTCGACCAAAAGAGATTAATCTTCAACCAAAAATATGAATTTTTACCAAAAAAGTTAATTAAAAAAAACAGTTATATTTGCTACCAAAGAGATGAATCTTCCTCCAAAAAAAGATGACTTATCTACCAAAAAATGAATTTTAAATCTAAAAGGATGAATTTTCTATAAAAAAAAATGAATTTTGAACAAAACAGTTGAATTTTTGACCGAAAAGATTAATTTTGCACCAAATAGTACAATTTTTAACAAAAAACATTAAACCAAGAGAGATGCATTCTGAAACAAAAATATAATAATAGACTTTTCAACTAAAAAGAATTAAAAGTAAGTTCTCTTGGTTGGAAAAGTCTACCATTATATTTTTGGTTCGGAATTAATCTCGTTTGGTTAAAACTTCTGATATTTGATTAAGAGTTAATTTTTTAAATAAAAAATTTAACTTCCATTTTTTGTTAAAAATGTACCTTTTTTAGTTATAATTCATCTTTTTTAGTTGAAAATTCAATTTCCTCGATGAAAATTCATTCATTTTGTCGATAATTTTTTTTTTTCTAGAAAATTAATCATTTTGATTAAAAAATAAACTTTTTGGTTGAAAATTCAACGCTTGGGTTGAACGTTGAAATCTTTCCTTGAAAATTAATTTTTTAATGAAGATTCATCATTTTAGATAAAAATTCATCTCTTTAGTTGAAAATTTAACTATTTTGCTAACAATTCGTTTTTTGTTGTTGTTGAGAATTAATGTTCTTCACTGAAAAAGTAACGATTCCATTTTTGGTTTAAAATGGATATTTTCAATTGAAAGTTGATCTTTTTTGGTTGAAATGTTTCGTTGAGAATTCATTTTTTTAAATTATCTATTTGGATAAAATTGAACGAATTTCTAAAAAATTATTTTTGTTTTGGTTGACGATTCATCATTTAGTTGAAAATTTACCTATTTGCTCGTAAATTAACTTTTTTTTGGCAAAAATTTATATTTTTGAGTGGAAAATTCAACTGCTTTGTAAAAGATCCCACTTTTAGGCTTGAAAATTCAACAATTTGGTAGAAAATTAAACTATTTGGTTGAACATGAAATTTTAAGTTGAAAATTCACATTTTTAGTTAAAAATTCAACTACTTAAGTAGGTTTTTTTTTTGTTAAAAATTAATTTTATTATCTGATAATGTAGCTATTCTATTTTTGGTAGAAAATTTTTTCTTCAAAAGTTTAATATTCAACTATTTGGTAAAAAATTAATGTATTTTGTTGAAAATTTGTCTATTTAAGTGAAAAATTAATCTTGTTTGTTAAAAATTCACCATTCAGAGGATTGAGGATTCGTTTTCTTTCTGTTAAAAATTAGTTTTTTTTGTAACTGAAAATTTAACGATTCCATTTTTGGTTGAAAATTTAGCTCTTCTAATTTAAAATTCAACTATTTCGTTGAAAATTCATGTATTTTTGTTGAAAATTCGTCTTTTGAGTTGAATTTGTTTTTTTTTCTTTTCTTAAAAATTAATTTTTCAACTGAAAATTTAACTATTCCATTTTATATTGAAAATGGTTTCTTTAAAAATTGAATATTCATCTATTCGCTTTATTTCTGTTGAAAATCAGCTTTTTAACTAAAAATTTAACGATTCAATTTTTGGTTGAAGATTTATCTCTTCTCGTTTAAAATTCAACTATTTGGTTAAAACTTCAGGTACTTTTGTTCAAAATTCGTCTTTTGGTAGAAAATTCAACTGTTTGGTTAAAAATTAATCTTTTTAGGTAGAAAATAAATCTACTTTGTTCAAAATTAATCTTTTGGGTTGGGAATTAGTTTTTTGTTGTAAATTTAACTATTCCATTTTTTGTTTAAACTTATCTTTTTTTTTGTTAAAAATTCAACTATATGGTTAAAAATATATGTATGCTTTTGAAAATTTTTCTTCCGGTAGAAAATTAATCTTTGCAGGTTCAAAATTCAACTATTTAGTTTTAATTACTTTCTTGGTTGAAAATTCGTCTTTTAATAGAAAATTAATCTTCTTGCTTGAAAATTCAGCTATTTGGTAAAAAAAATCAACTATTTTGGTGAAAATTTAATAATTTAGTAGATTTTTCAATTAAAAAGAATTATCTTTCCACCAAAACTAAAGTCAGGGCCAAAAGTCGAGGCCCTTCACTTCTTTTGATTCCAGTTCGCTCAAAAAAATCTGTGAATTGTTTAATAAAAAGAATCTGAAAGCTTAAAGTCCTCCGAATTCAACGATATGATAACTTTTATCCTACCAAATTTTTGTCAATAATTAGAGGGCAAAACATTCCAAAAAAAGGGGCGTCGACGTTCGCCTGTTCCCAGAACGAGGTCAATAGGAAAAATTTGAAAAAATTCACAGATATTCTTTCAGCATTCTTTAATGCAATAAATTTTTCAAAATTCTGAAATATTCAATAATTTATTTTTTACAAGGATTTATTTACAAATACTTTATCTTGAGAACAAATAAAGATAGGAAAGCCGTTTAACGGTTCCAAATGTGCAGTTATGTGATGCGAGTGCAGTTTAATAATTAAATTTATGATAAAATCAATCTTACGCAAGATAAATCAGTTTTAATATTTCTGACTTTGATCAGGGTTCGCGCGCGCGCACACAGTGAGAAAAAAATGACTTTTTTGGTCCAAAATAACGTACAGCCCACAAATATCGACCGATTTTGACCAAAAAAATTTGAAAAAAAAGCTGATAAGATTGATAAGATAGTTGTCGAGCCTGATTTTCAAATCAGGCTTTCATTTTTTTTTATAAATAAACAAATATGACATTTGTTGAAAGAATGTTTTCTACGATTTTCCATAATTTCACGATTTTTAAAGTTATATTGCAAGAAATTTTAATGGAAACAATATTATAATAAAAAAATTTTCTCTCAGGATTATAATTGATTAAATTAAAACAAATGCATTAATCAGGCATTTTTCCACACAAAACACCGTTTTTTCTATGTCAATTTTTTAAATTAGGAACTTTATGATAATTTCAGCAAAATTCATCATTTTTTTATTAATCTCATAATTTCTTTAAACAAATTTAATAAAGAAATGCATTATTTGGGCATTTGTCGGCAGAAAAATTCGTTCTTTTTTGATGCCAGTCCTTTCAGTTGGGAACTTCATGACAATTTCAGCAACATTCATAATGAGTTCATAAATTTTATGATTTTTTTAACAAATTTAATAAACAAATTCATTAATCAGGCATTTTTCGAAAGAAAAATTCGTTTTTTTTCGATGTCAACTTTTTAAATAGGGAACTTCATGATAATATCAGCAAAATTCATAACTTTTTGATCAATTTTATGATTTTTTAAAACAAATTTAATAAACAAATGTATTATTGGGGCATCTGTCGACGGAAAAATTCTTTTTTTTTCGATGTCAGAATTTTTAATTGGAATCTTCATAATAAATTCAGCAAAATTCATATTTAGTTGCTAAATTTTATGTTTTTTTAAAATAAATTGAAGAAACAAATGCATTATTTGGGCATCTGTCGATGGACTTTTTTTTTTCGATGTCAGTCTTTTTAATTGGGAATTGAATGATAATTGAAGCAACATGTTGATTTCCACTGATCCAAAAATAGTATAATAAGAAACTTAAACTGAAAGGACTGAGATTGAAGAAAAAAAACTTTTTCGTCGAACAATACCCAAATACTGCATTTGTTTATTAAATTTGTTTTTAAAAAATATGAAATTTATCAACCAATTATGAATTTTGCTGAAATTATCATGAAGTTCCCAATTAAAAAGACTGACATCGAAAAAAACGAATGTTTCTGTCGAAAAATGCCTGATTAATGTATTTGTTTATTAAATTTGTTTAAAAAAATTATCAAATTTATCAACTAATTATGAATGTTTCTGAAAATGTCATTAAGTTCCCAACTGAAAGGACTGGCATTGATAAAAAACGAATTTTTGTGCCGACAAATGCCCGAATAATGCATTTGTTTATTAAATTTGTTTTAAAAAAACATGAAATTAATCAATAAATTATGAATTTTACTAAAATTATCATAATGTTCCTAATTTTAAAAAATGACAGTGAAAAACGAATTTTTCTCTCCAAAAATGCCTGATTAATGCATTTGTTTATAATCTTAACAATAATAATCACAAGAAGAAATGTCTTCATCCTATTCTGTTTTTATCCAAATTTCTTTCAATATAACTTAAAAAAACGTAAAATTATGGAAAATCGTAGAAAACATTCTTTGAACAAATAATTTGTTTATAAATTTTTTTTTGTTCATTATACAATATTGGAACATCATTAACTAATGTTACTCTATGAAACTTAGACGATTTCAACAATTTTCCTCGTATTTGTTTATTTATAAAATAATTGAATCGGAAATATTCAAGATAATATTTCTTGCGTAAGATTGATTTGATCATAAATTTTATGATTGAACTGCACTCGCATCACAGAACTTTTCTTTTTATTAAACTTTTTTATTAATCATTTTATTAAACAATTCAGATATTTTTTTGAGTAGAATATTCTTATTGGCTCCTATTAATTCAGTTCGCATTTTATCAAAAAAAAAAAAAAAACGAGAAAAAGGGGAAGTTTCTTTAAAACAGGGTAAAAATAGGAATTCTTATAAAAGGGGAAAAATAGGGAAAAGAGTATAAAGATATATAGGGTGACCCATTTTAATCTATAGATTCAAATATCTCTTAAAATACTTCATCTACAAAAACATTGTTCAAACAAAAATTGTACAGAACATAGGGGGTAATTTAAAGGTACTATTAATTTTGATCTTAAGGTCAATTTCCGAGGTCATTTGAAGGTCAAGACGATTTTTTAAAATGGCAACCCCTATTTTTGACTGCGGATTTAAAAAGAGCGGAAAATTGCACGTAAAACACATTCCGTGAGAAATTTGCTTTTGTGATCTTAGAAAGGTCAACAATCAAGGTCAAATGTCTAAAAACCGGTAAGATGCCTTTTTTCGGAATTATCGTGGTTTTCTAAGAATAGCAAACGTTCAAGATGCTTTTAACAAGTCGATAAAATGAAAATTGTGAACCAACTTGAACATTAGATAAATTTTCAAGGTCATTTGAAGGTCAAGATAATTTTTTTAAAAAGGAAATCCCTAAGTTAAACTGCGGACTTGAAAAGAGCGAAAAATTTCACGTCGAACATTTTCTATGGAAAATTTGTAAAAGTGTGTACCATCTTGACGACATTGACCTTCTCATAAATTTTCAAGATCTTCAAGATGGTACACACTATTACAAATTTTCCATAGAACATTTTTGACGTAAAATATTTCGCTCGTTTCAAATCCGCAGTTTAAGGTAGGGATTTCCTTAAAAAAATCATATTGACCTTCAAATGACCTTGAAAATTTAACTATAGGTCAAGATGGTCAAGTTGGTTCACACGTGTACATTTTATTGATTTGTTAAAAGCATCTTGAACGTTTTCTATTCTCAGAAAACCACGATAATTCCAAAAAAGGGCATTTTACCGTTTTTTAGACATTAGACCTTGATTTTTGACCTTTATAAGGTCACAAAAGCAAATTTCTCACAGAATGTTTTTGACGTGAAATTTTCCGCTCTTTTTAAATACGCAGTCACAAATAGAGGTTGTTATTTCAAAAAATCGTCTTGAACTTCAGGGTCTTTTAATGGTGCTATTAATTTTGACCTTGAGGTCAATTTTCAAGGTCATCTGAAGATCGAGACGATTTTTTAAAATGACAACCCCTTTTTTGACTGCGGATTTAAAAAGAGCGGAAAATTTCTCGTCAAAAACATTCCGTGAGAAGTTTGCTTTTGTGATCTTAGAAAGGTCAAAAATCCAGGTCAAATGTCTGGAAAATGGTAAGATGCTCTTTTTTGGAATTATCGTGGTTTTCGGAGAACAAGTAAACGTTCAAGATGCTTTTAACAAGTGGATAAAATGTTAAATTGTGAACAAACTTGACCATCTTGACTTTCAGATAAATTTTCAAGGTCATTTGTAGGTCGAGATGATTTTTTTAAAAGGAAATCTCTACGTTAAACTGCGGATTTGACAAGAGCGAGAAATTCAACGTCAAAAATTTTCTATGAAAATTTGTAAAAGTGTGTACCATCTTGACGACATTGACCTTCTCATAAATTTTCGAGATCTTCAAGATGGTACACACTATTACAAATTTTCCATAGAACATTTTTGACGTAAAATATTTCGCTCGTTTCAAATCCGCAGTTTAAGGTAGGGATTTCCTTAAAAAAATCATATTGACCTTCAAATGACCTTGAAAATTTAACTATAGGTCAAGATGGTCAAGTTGGTTCACAAGTTTACATTTTATCGACTTGTTCAAAGCATCTGGAACGTTTGCTATTCTCAGAAAACCACGATAGTTCCAAAAAGGGCATTTTACCGATTTTTAGACGTATGACCTTGATTTTTGACCTTTCTAAGATCACAAAAGCAAATTTCTCACAAAATGTTTTTGACGTGAAATTTTCCGCTCTTTTTAAATCCGCAGTCAAAAATAGAGGTTGTTATTTAAAAAAATCGTCTTTACCTTCAGGGCCTTTTAACGGTACTATTAATTTTGACCTCGAGGTCAATTTTCAAGGTCATTTGAAGGTCACGACGATTTTTTCAAATGAAAACCCCTATTTTTGACTGCGGATTTAAAAAGAGCGGAAATTTTCACGTCGAAAATATTCTGTGAGAAATTTGCTTTTGTGGACTTCTAAGGTTACAAAAGCAAATTTCTCACGGAATGTTTTTGACGTGAAATTTTCCGCTCTTTTTAAATCCGTAGTCAAAAATAGAGGTTGTTATTTTAAAAAATCGTCTTGACCTTCAGGGTCTCTTAACGGTACTATTAATTTTGACCTTGAGGTCAATTTTCAGGGTCATTTGAAAGTCACGACGATTTTTACATTCTCATTCTAATGAGAAGGTATTGGTTTTATGTAAAATTTGACATAGTCGGTTTTCATCAAATCTCCACGTTTTGAGACCTCCTGAGTCAGAAAAAACGATTTTTACCAAGGTGTCTGTCTGTCTGTAGTCTGTCTGTCTGTCTGTAGCCACGATAACTTTCTAAAAAATGATCAGATTTTTTTAAATGACAACCCCTATTTTTGACTGCGGATTTAAAAAGAGCGGAAATTTTGACGTTGAAAATATTCTGTGAGAAATTTGCTTTTGTGGTCTTCTAAGGTCACAAGAGCAAATTTCCCACGGAATGTTTTTGACGTGAAATTTTCCGCTGTTTTTGAATCCGCAGTCAAAAAAAGGGGTTGTCATTTTAAAAAATCGTCTTGACCTTCAAATGACCTCGAAAATTTACCCCATATGTTCTGGACAATTTTTATTTGAACAATTTTTTTGTAGATGGAGTATTTTAAGAGATATTTGAATCTATAGATTAAAATGGGTCACACTGTATATAATATGAGTATTATTTTGATTTACCTTCCTTGGATTTTTCCTTTTCTTTTTGTTGTTCCACCTGTGTGACTGCAGGCTGAACTTCTTTAACCTGGGGCAATCCATGTGGAAGGATTCCAGGAGGTAACTTGCTTTGGAAACCATCCAAGTGGGGCAAGCTGTTCTCCTCATCCTCGGCTTGGCCATCATCATATGTCAAAACTGTGGTGAATAAGCTGGTCCCGAAACAAATACCCTAGCTACCCTACGACCCTAACTAATTGCCCTAACTCGACTTCTTTTTTGCTTTTTTTTTCTTCTTTCAAATTCAAAACCTACATTTAAACTCAAAATCTCCTCTATTCCGGATTCTATCTAACAATAATCTAGTTTTTCTACTAATTAGCCATAATATCTACAATAGCAACATTTAAAAAAAAGATATGAATAATTCTAAAAGGATTTGTTGTTCTTGGCAGGGTTCTAAAATTATATTTACAGGTAATAGGATGAGCCAAAAAAACTCAAAATGACTAGAAATAGCACTAGAAAGTTTCTTTGTGGCATTACGAAAAAATTTTTTAAAAAATTTTTAAAAAATTCTCACCACTGGGCAAGTCAATTGAAAACTTTCGAATAAAATTTTTTTGTATATGAAAAAAATTTTTTTTCAATTTTTTTGTGAGTAAAGTTTATGGAAGTAAATAACCTCAGACGGAAAAAGAGTAAGAAAATTTTTTTTTCGTTGAAATATAATATTTAAAAAAATGAAAAGTGCAATTTTGTTAATTTGTACCTAAAGTTGCAGAAAAAAATGTTTTTCGTTTTTTTTTTTAAATTTTTGGATGCTCTTTTTATTAAACTAAAGAAACAAGGACATATTTTTCAGTTTCAAACAAGATTTTTTTCTATTTTTACGGATCCTGAAACATGTACCATTTGTACACATGATCCGTAAAAAATTTTTTGTAAAAATGTGTACGTGTTTCTTTAGTTTATCAAAAAGAGCATACAAAAATAAAAAAAATAAAAATATTTTTTTTTGGTAACTATAGGTACAAATTAACAAAAGTGCATATTTCGCCATTTTTTAAAATACTATATTTCAAGGAAAAACATTTTTTCTTACTTTTTCCGTCTAAGGTTATTCACTTCCATAAATTTCACCCCCTCCCACCCAAATGGAAATAAAAATTTTCTTCCATGAAAAAAAAATTTAATTAAAAATTTGAGAATTTTCAATCGGCTTGCCCAATAATAAAAAAAATTTAATTTTCTTTTGTAATTTTTTCGAAATGCCACAAAGAGTAGCAAAGGCTAGCCACTAAATTTCTTCCTTTTGATGAAAAAATACTTGCATCAATTTCGGTTTAATTAAAAAAAAATTTTTAGAGGTTCTGCTAGGCCGTTTTAGGTCTGAAAATGGATTTTATTATTTTTCGATTTTTTTTTTCAATACCAGTTAAAGACTAAAAATTCGTTTACGCTAGGAAGTATTTTTTATTTATTAGGGCATAAGCCCTAAATTTTATGAAACAAAAAGAAATTGACGATATTATTGGGCGTAGAATACGAAAATGTGTAATTTCATTACAATTAATAGTATGAAATGGCCCATAAAACTTTTTTTCCCTAGAACAATATGCACAGGATTTCTTCTACATTTCTACAACATAAAGAAAATATTCTCTATAATAAAAAAATTAAAAATATTTATACTGGGTGACAGAAAAAAAGCTTGAATTTCGAAAGACACCAAAAAATTTGTTATAGTTTAAAGATTCCAGTAGTACTTTAAAATGTATTTTGTGACTAAAATTAACTAAAATTGACTAAAAGTGACTAATTTGCATTAATTATGTAACTAATGTTATTTTGAATTCAAAAGAATTCGATGAAATTTATAAGAATTGAAAGTGAATTTAAGCCAATTAAGGATAAATTCATAATAATTCAGAGTGAATTCAAAAGAACTCAAGTAAAATTCAAAAGAATTAAAATTAATTGGAAAAAAACTTAATTTTTCAGTGAAGTAGAATGGGTGTGAATTTAGAAGAATTCATGGGAATTCATGATACTTTGACGAAATTTATAAGAATTGAGATGAATTGAACATAAATTTAAAAAATTAAAAACCTTCTATTTAATTGAGTAAAACGGAATTGAACAAAATTCGGGACGAATTCAACAGAATTTGAGACGAATTCAACAGCATTTAAGTGAAATGAATTTTTTTTTAATCCAATGAATTAAATAAAATTTGAGTGAATTTAGGAGAATAACACAGAAAAGAATTGCATTCAAATGAATTGCAAAAAATCCCAAATATTTCATTTATTTCAGTCAACTTGAGTAAATTTAGAAGAATTTAAAGAAATTCAAGAGAATTTACAAAAATTCAAGGAAATTTAAAAGAATTTGATGAAGTGCCTAAGAATTCTAGATGTGTTTAAAAAAACTTCAGGGTGAATTAAAATAAACTAAAAAAAAAGGAATTTAATTGAGTCCAATGGAGTGAATTTAGAAGAATTCAAAAGAATTTGAAAGAATTCAGGATAAATTAAGAAGAATTATGGGTAAATTCCAAATGAATTGCAAAAAATTTTTAAAATCCAAAATATTTAATTTATTTCAGTTAAACTGGAGTGAATTTAGAATAATTCAAGGAAATTCAAGAGAATTCGATGAAATTGATACGAATCCAAGATGAATTAAAAATAATTCAAGTGAATGCAACAAAATTCTTAAAAATTAAAAAAATTCAATTGAACCAGATAAATAGGAGTGAATAGAAATCTGATAAAATTCAGAAGTGACATTTTCATTTTAAAAAGTGTATCGTAAAAAAGTGATAAAAAAAGTGATAAAAACTTACATCCTTTTCAAGTAAATTAAAGCTAAAAATAAATTTTAAAGTACGATAGGAATGTTTAAACCATAAAGATGTGCATTTTTGGTGTATTTTTGAAATTCAAGATTTGCTTCTGTCATCCGGTATAAATATTTTTAATTTATTCATTATGGAGAATATTTTATTTATATTTTAGAAGAAATCCTATGCATATTATTCCAGGAAAAAAATGTGAAGGTCCATTTCAGATCATTAATTATAATGAAATTATAAATTTTCACATTCTAAGCCCGATAATATCTTCAAGCTTTTTTTTTGTTTAATAAGATTTAAGGCTAATTCCTCAATAAGTAACAAAATCGAAAACTAAGAAAACTTATTTTCTGACCTACAAAGGACTAGCCGAACCTTTAAACATTTTTTTTTTAAATAAAAAGAATATTATAGCAGTAGTTTTTTTTTACCAAAAAGAAGAATTTTAGGAGGTTGCGTATGTAAAATTAAAAAATTCAATTTTTTTGTATGATAATTCAATTCTAAGATTCAAACATTCAAACATTAAAAGAAACAAATTATCTTAAATTTGGATGAAATAAATAAAAGAACAATTTTTTCATCTCAAATATTGAACATTTTTCAAAATAAATAATCTGCAAAATATGATATTTTAATAAAAATTGTATGATTCGTTATTATTGAGTTATTCATGTATACATGAACAAATTTAATTACTAGAAATTTTAGAACCCTATTCAAGATCAATTCTCAATCACTCAACGAAAAACTTAAAACCTAAAAAATTCTTAGCTTATTCGCAATTTTTCAGATTTCAACAAAAAACTAAGGTGAGATCTACATAAGAATTCACGACATTTAAAAAGGATAAGCTAACAACATAAAGCATTTGGTCTGCCAATATACTATCCTAATAAAAAACTATTAAAAAACTATTTATTCGAAAGCTGAGAAACTAATAAATATTCTTAAGGTTTAAAAATGCAACAGAAATCATGCTACCAAGTCTATTATTGGAACTATTCTAAGCGTTAAATAAATAATATAATAAATAACAAAATAAAATTTAAAAAGGTTCAGGAATTAAAAAATATTGTAAACTTGCATCATGACAGCATGCATCAGGATTAGTTGTGCACGTAAGAGATATTTACTGAACATCAATATTCAATAAGGAAGTCAAATAATAAAAAAAATATTGCAACAAAAAATTTTGACTTTTTCACATTATCTCTCCACCCTTTGTCGAGTACGACTTTTCCCCATGAGAAAGCATGATAGATAAATTAATCGAAAGTGCCACGCAATGAGATGTTCAAGAGATTCGTAAATCGAAAATTTGTGTTTGTGTTATTTTAGAATTAATTACATAACTAATTTATTTATTACGTTGATCCGTCGGCGAAAAAATTAAACTTGATATTCGGCCAGGTAAATAAAATTCTAATCGAAAAATCCAAAAGGAATAGTGAAAAGTTTAAACAATTTGTTTGAAACAGATAACATTAAAAAATTGTCTGCGACAAATAAGAGAAGTTGGATAAAAAATTTCAAATGATAATCTATTTGGAGAAACATATTCTCAAAGATCATTTTTTTAAATCTTTGACTGCTTATTTATTCAGTAGAGAAAATATATATTGCATTTTTTCTATTTTGGACACTTTTCGAGTTTCTAAAACACGAATTCCTCCTTCATGGTTATTTTTCATGTTGTTAAAGAAATAATTTTGATTTTTCCAAAACTTCGATTTCCAAAAATAGCTATCCTGATTTTCTTTATAATTCCTTATTTTATTTTTTACTATCTAATTCAATATTTTTTATTCAAGTCACATAAATAAGTTTTAAAATAGTTCTATTGCAAAATAAAATTGTTAATTGATTATATCGGTTTAAAAATTTATATTATAGATTTTCGGTATTATGAAAATGATAATGCTAAAATTAATTAAATTGTTGAGCTTAAAGATCAAAATTTTTTGGTTGGCATCCTAAAAAAATGAAATCGGTTAATATCGCGACGACTGAAAAATCCCGGAAAATAAAATTCCCGAAACTGTAAAGGTCCCGAAAAAGAAAATATTCGAATCTATAAGATTACCGTCAATTAAAAATTTTCGAATCCGACAGTTCTTAGGGACGACTGAAAAATATCGAAAAATAAAATTCCCGACAGAACATTGCCGAATTAGAAAATATCCAAAGTAGAAAATTCCCGAATTTAAACAAATAAAAAAATGGTTGTTTATCAAAAAAAAAAATATATTTTTAATGTTTAAAAAGTTTCTAAAATTATTGTGTGAATTTAAAATAACAATTGAAAAAAATTGCTTGAATTCGGGAATTTTATAGTTCAGATATTTTATAATTCGGCATTTTTCTGTCGGGAATTTTCAAATTCGGTAATATTAATATTCACGAATTTTAAAATTCGGAAATTTTATTATTCGGAAATTTTATTATTTGGAAATTTTATTATTCGGGAAATTTATTTTTCGGGATTTTCAGTCGTCCCAGTTGTTAATATTACCGAATTTGATAATGCTCGATAACAGATAATTCCCGAAATAAAATTGCCGACATTATAAAATATCCGATACTATAAAATTACTGACGCACGAAAAATTACGAATGATCATCAAATTCCGGAACCTGAACAATTAAAAAATTGTTTTAATAATATATAAATAATAAAATAAAAAATATTTTCATCATATAAAAGTATTTTATTTATTATTTTATTATTTAATAATTTCTCAATTGTTTAGATTCGAAAATTTCCTTATGTCGGCAATTCTATTTCCGGAATTTTCAAATTCATTAATATTTTAATATTCGGGAATTTTCCAATTTAGAATTTTATGAAAAAGTGCAAAAAGCACGTTTTTTTTGGATTATGTTCCTTGATTTTGGCTTCTTTTTTGGTTTCTTTGATTTAAGCTGAAGAAATTTCAGGTTCGATATATTCATCTTTTTCCGGAAAAGTATGCATTTAATACACAAAAAAATGTTTTAGAAAGATTTTAAAAACTTATATTTGTTACTTAGAGAAAAAATTGAATTAAATAGGAAAAAATTGAATTAAATAGGAAAAAATTATATTTAAGCAAAAATTAACAAAAATTTGTTTGCACAAAAAATGTATGTAAAGCACAGAATAGGTTTTATCATTAGCATGACATAAATAAAAAAAATTGTATAATAAATAATAATAAATAATAAATTGTATACAGAAAATTAGGATAGGCATTTTTTGGGAATCGAGTCTTTAAAAAAATCAAAATTATACATTGTTATTAATTGAAAAAAACAGTTTTTCTATGATTTTAAGAATGAAAATAATATCACTGATGATGTTATTTCAAGTAAAAAACATTATTTTTAATTAACAAATTTTAAAACTTTCCAAAAAAAATTATTTTAACAATGGTTTTTGCAATTTAATTTTTTCTTACTACGTCTTCTTACCAATTAAAAAAAAAATGGTTGAATTTTAATAATGGACGGTTTATTTTTTCGGGACAAACATTCTCTACAACTCTACTGATTCCAATTCTACAAGTAATTTTTTCGGAGGCTAAAACCGTTAAAAAAATTTTCAATAAAAATTTTTTTTTAAACAAATAACGGTGTTTGAAGTTTATTTAATTATTTTTAAAATTAGAAATTGTAGAGTTATAGAGAATATTTTTCGGAAAATACTCCATGATTAATCAAAATTCAACAATTTTTAAATAATTGATGAAAAGCAACAGAACAAAGAAATTCAATTACAAAAACTATTATTAAAATAATTACTTTTCGTAAGTTTTAATCTTTTTTCATAACAAAAATTGTTTTTTCTTTCATAAGACAAATTGGTTATATTTCATTTGATTTTTCAAAGAAAAATTGTATTTTCTTAGCCGATTCATTAGACATTTAAATAAAAAAAAATTGGATAAATTTTTTTCAGAAGAGGGACTAGATATAAAATAGAATTAGCGTGAAGATACGATAACGCAGCTTCCTGAGCCTCATGCACTAAACTTAAAAGTAAAATAGGAAAAACAAAAAGCTAAGTAGAAAGCATTCGAAAAATATTCAGACTCAAAAATCGTTCCATTTCGTTCTCTCTATTTTCTACGTGACCTTCGTGCAACAATTTTTTTTTCTAAAAGAGAAAATCGAATTTCATCTACGAAATTTTTCTACGAATCTCAATGCATCTACAGAATTCGTACAAATTTTTACTCAAGGCGAACCTATACCCTTCGGAATTTTTGTTTGAAATTATACTCATCTCAGTTATAAGTCATTACCAAACTTGTAATAAGCTAAAGTAAAAAGATGCGAAATTCAACCAGTCTCGAGAAAAATGGCGGTAGCGTGCCGGGTTTGTAAGCAGAAAGTCCGGGTTCGATTCCTGCTGAGAGCATTTTTTTCCTATTTCTTTTTTCTTTCAAAATTTTATTTTTATTACAATTGACTAATAAATTTATTTAAATCAAGCCAAAATATTCATTTTTAACTATATTCTGATATTACCTTTTTTGTTCAACCTTAATCACTTCCGAAGCGAATATTTTAAGGAGAAGTCAGTGCCGCGACATCTTTATTGCAATTGACTATTAAATTTATTTAAATCAAACAAAAATATTAATTTTTAACCAGGTTGGTATATGAAAATTTTTTGTTCCATGTTCACCTCTTCCGAAGCGAATATTTCAAGGATAAGTCAGTACCGTGAGATCCTTGAAAAATTCTGATTCCTAATGCAAATTTTTGTTAAAAAAGATCACTCATTACTATAATTTCCAAATGTGAATACAATAATAATAGAAAATAATTCTTAATAATATTCTACTTTTATATCATTTTACTTTACTATTTATTTTATTCTTACGAAACCATTTTTATTTTTATCTTATATGAAAAAAAATGTTCAACTGAATGAATAAAATGAGAATTTGCTGTAAAAACAACTTTTCTGAAAATAAAAGTGATAAAGATTGAAAAAAACCATTTTTTCATATGAAAAAATGGTTCAAAATAA
>CAKNYM010053007.1:806604-842830 GCA_932195095.1 Andricus curvator
AACCGGTAGCGTTCCGAGTTTGTAACCGGAATGTCCGGGCCCGATTCCTGCTGACAGCATTTTTTCCTATTTATTTTTTCTTTCAATTTTTTTTTATCACAATTGACTAATAAATTTATTTAAATCAAACAAAAATATTCATTTTTAACCATATTCAGCTAAGAATTTTTGTGTTCAAACTTAATCACTTCCGAAGCGAATATTTTAAGGAGAAGAGAGTGCTCCAACATCCTTATAAAATTCTGATTCCTTATACAATTTTTTGTTAAAAAACATCACTCATTACTATTATTTAAAAATATGAGTACTATAATATTAATAGAAAAGATCTTTTACTTATATTCTACTTTTGTATCATTTTATTTTACTATTTGTTTTATCCTTATTATACTATTTTCATCTCATATAAAAAAATATAAATGTTCAACTGAATTAAGAAAATGAGAATTTGCTAGAAAAAACTTTTCTTGAAGTAAAAGTTATAAACGTTGAAAAAAACAATGTTTTCATATGAAAAAATGGTTAAAAATGAATATTTTAGCTTGATTTAAATAAACTTAATAGTCAATTGCGATAAAAAAAATTAAAAATGGAAAAAGGATTTGAAAAAAATTGCTGCCGACAGGAATCGAGCACGGACTTTCTGGTTACAAACTCGGAGCGTTACCGGTTAGATCAGGCGGTAGCCCTTCGAGTTTGTAACCGATAGGTCCGGGCTCGATTCCTGCTGACAGCATTTTTTCCGACATCATTTTCAGAAGTTTTTTTTAGGGTTTTCGTAGCCCCGGGCTGAAACCCTTATGGTTTCGGTCGGGTGTCCGTCCGTCTGTCCTTCGTATAAAAGAGAATGACAAAAGGGCATAAGCGCCAAACAATTTTTTTTTTTCAAAATTTGTTTTCAACCATTTTTTTTACATTTTTTCCAAAATTTTGTCCAGAATTTTTTTACTTAAATTTGTTTACATAACTTTTTTGTTTAAAAGTTAAAAAATATTTTGTTTTAAGATTCTGTTAAGACTTAAATTAATGTCTCAATAGGCTAATTTTTTTACATTGTAATTGACTATTAAATTTATGTAAATCAAGCCGCAATGTTCATTACAAACCATATTGTTGTATTTACATTTTTTGTTGGACCTTTATCACTTCCGAAGCGAATATTTCAAGCATAACTCAGTGCCGCGATCTCCCTGAAAAATTCTGATTCCTTATGCAATTTCTTCTTAAAAATTGTATTTTACTATTTATTTTATTCTTTTTATACTATTTTTATTTTTACCTCATATGAAAAAAAAGATATGAATGTTCAGTTGAAAGAAAAAAATGAGAATTTGTTATGAAAACAAAACTTTTCTGGAAGTAAAAGTGGTTAAGGTTCAAAAAAACAATTTTTTCATATGAAAAAATTATTAAAAATGAATATGTTGGCTTTATTCAAATAAATGTAATAGTCAATTGCAATAAAAAAAATTAAAAAACAAAATAAATTGTAAAAAATGCTGCCAGCAGAAATCGAGACAAGACTTTCCGGTTACAAACTCTGAGAGCTATCGGTTTGATCAGGCGGTAGCGCTCCCAGTTTGTAAGCAGTAAGTCCGGGCTCAATTCCAGCTGACAGCATTTTTTCCGATTTCTTTTTTCTTTACATTTTTTTTAATTAAAAAAATTATTATTATTCAAAATTAATTTATAATATTAATATTAAAAAATGTATATACATAAAATACATTATAAATTAATGTCTCAGGCTTAAGATGGTTACAGCCCAATATGTAGAAGGAATTTTTGTTAGAGTTGGATTTTATTTTTTGTATTTATTTAATGTGAGAATTTATTATTATCTTCATATTTTTAAATTATAGCGCTGAGTGATGTTTTCTAACAAAAAATTGTATGAGGAATCAGAATTTTCCAAGAATGTCGCGGCACAGACTTCTTAAAATATTCGCTTCGGAAGTGGTAAAGGTTGAACAAACAAATTTCATATCAAAATATGGTTAAAAATGAATAATTTGGCTTGATTTGAATCAATTTAATAGTCAACTTTGATAACACAGATTGGGAAAGAAAAAAGGAATTGTAAAAAATGCTGTCAGCAGGAATCGAGCCCGGACTTTCGGTTACAAACCCGAAGCGCTACCGCCTGATCTAACCGGGAGTCGTTTTTCTCGAGAATTACTGAAAAGCGTACCTTATTACTTTAGCATATTACAAGTTTGTTAATGACCTATTGCTGGGAGGAGTATGAATCCAAATAAAATTCCGAAGGTTGTAGGTTCCCCTCGTCAGAATAGAAATTAGAGTGTGAATTGTGAAATATTAGACTATGTGAATCAAGGCCAGATAAGGTCACCTACCTGTGAACTCGTCCTCCCATTCTAAACCAGGATTTAGATTGTACTCGTCTTGAAGGAAGGAAAAGAAAATGTCGATAAGTTTTTTTTTTCGGTATCTCTCAGATCGTCCAAATATTCTAAGGAAAACTATTAATGCACAAATTTGTCCAAAAAAGTCTAATTGTAAAGAGAAATTAAATAAAAATGTAAGAAAACAGTTCTTATTTTTCTTAATTGTTCCTAAAAATTTTTTGGATCAAAAAGTTGAAAAATAATCAAAACTTTTTTTTTTTTTTTTTTTTTTTTTTTTTTGAAATGCATCAATAGTTGACCAGAGAGTTTGGAATAGCAAAGTCGTCTAGTCAGTGCTAAATATCTAACTACGTGCAGAACGTTTCCCCTGTAAAGCAATTTGCATTTTCACCCCAAAAAAGTCAGCTCATAGCAAACTCCAAGATATCGGTTAATAAGCTCTGCCGAAAAAAATTCTCCTCTCCACCATTATTGCAAATTTGTTCCTTTACTTCAAATTGACTGTAATTAAACAAAAATTATCCTTGCTTATAAGCAAATTGCCCAGTTATTTGGATTTCTTTGTCAAACCTCGAGTTCTTTCGAAGGCTCAGTCTTTGAACTTTGAAGGATTTTTTTGGAAAGCATAAACGTGACAAAAAAAAGAAGGAGACAAGCCAAAAGGATGCATGAAACTCTTTGACATCTGGCACAATTTTCTTGCAAAATTATTTTCTTTGTCAGTCAATCCTTAAAATCTTGAAAGATGTACTCAGCAGTCAGAATACCTCTTGTATCATCTTTTCAAGTTTGCCAAGTGGTAAGCCAATAGTAGAATGAACAGTTAGAAATTTCACCTTAAACCATTTACAAAAACCAGAGTTAAAACATTCAAGCCCAAGGAGAAAATTGTTAATTCCAACACCTGAAATTTCCTTATCCTTAATTGAATTTTCCCACAATAACACCATTTTGAGAACTCTGGAAGGTGCGTTAAGTTGTGACAAGATTTGCCAATGAACATTTTTCTGCGAGACATTTAAAACCTATTGTGTGAAAGTAATTACAATTTTGTAGATATTCTTCTCGCTCCTGTTTCTTGTTTCATTTCCAGGTGGTAAATTCTCTTTTGGAAAATCTGATTTTTTAATTACTGAAACATTCTGATTGCAAATGTGTTAAGAAAATATGTCTAGGTTCTGAGTTCCCTGTTTCCAGATGTGTTTAAGGATGTGTAGGAAGAATTGAAATAAAATAGTAAACTTGAGAAAATGATGAAAAATGAACCAATCGAAGGAGATTTATAAAAAAATGAAAGATGACAGAGCCCAAGAGTAAAAAAGCAAGACACTATTTTATAGAAATTGGGTGGAGAGTCTCTTCAAAATGTCTCTCATTTTTAATTATTTTTTAGATTCTGCTTTGACTTTGGTAGCTCCTTTCACAAAATTTCTAATTCTAAATCTAACGCCTACTTGAAAATTATTATTTTATACAATTGCAGTTTGAGAAATTAAAAAAAAAATCGAAATAAAAAAGGACTAATAGTTTTTTTATTCAAAATACAATTTAACTCCCAATATTTTGTGCAAACCTATTTCAAGTTTCTAATAAATTTCTAATAAAATAAATAATAAATTTTTTTAAAGTTAAGGCCATCCAATACTTACCCGATTCTTGCCATATTAAGAAAGGAAAATAAAAAAGTCGTTCTCGGAAACGGCTCAACTAAATTATAATAAACATAATATATGTTCTGAAAACCAATGTGACAATTTTTCTTTTTAATTTTGAAATATTTTTTAAATCATGATGCACTACTTGGATAATTTTGGGGAAAAATATGTTGAAGTTTACAACATAAGGACATTTTTTCAAACAACTGAAAACGTAAATATAAAACATATCCTGAAATTTTTTCGAATTTTTGGTAGAAAGTTTTTTCAATACGTTTAAAAATTTGTCTCAATGGCCTTTATAACACCTATTTGGTTTTTAAAAAATCGGTTCATCCGTTCACGAGAAAAAAGCCTTTTTTAAATTTTCTTTCCCCCTCCATAACTCCCAAAAAAATGAAAAAATGTATAAAAAATGTATTGTGCTAACATAGGCTTCATATTTGCCGGGGACATTTAAACATGCTTACTATGCTAGGCCTTTTCCATTGTAAATCCTTAAAATTGAAGAATTTTAATTTTGACAATTTTAAATTAAAAATTCTATATTTTTTATGATTTACATATGAAATTTCATCACTTTGGAAGATTTAGAAATAAAAACTTCTTCTGATTTTCCAAATCATCAAAACATAAGAATTTGTAGTTAAACATTTTTCAAATTGAAGAGCTTTCAATTGTAAATCTTCAAAATTGAACAATTTTTAATTGTAACTTTTCAAAATTGTAGAACTTTCAATTATAAATATTTGAAATGAAGAGTTTTTTATTTTGAAAATTTATAATTAAAAATTCTGTAATTTTGATGATTCACATTTGAAATTTCATTATTTTTGAAGATTTAGAATTGAAAACTTTACTTTTGATTTTCCAAATAATTAAAATTTAAGAATTTGTATTTAATCATCTTTAAAATTGAAGAGGTTACAATTTTAAATTTCAGAATTTTAAATTGTAACTCTTCAAAATTATAGAAGTTTGAATTGCAAATATTGAAATTAAGTATTTTTTAATTTTGACAATTTACAATTTAAAAATGCTGTAATTTTTATGATTTAAATTTGAAATGTCGTCAATTTGGAAGATTTAAAACTGAACTTTACTTTTGATTTTCCAAATCGTCAAAATTTAAAAAGTTGGACATATCTGAACATCTTTAAAATTGAAGAGGTTTAAATTTTAAATTTCAGAATTTTAAATTGTAACTCTTCAAAATTGTAGAACGTTCAATTGAAAGTATTTAAAATTAAAGGTTTTTAATTTGAAAATTTTACAATTAAAAATATTGTAATTTTAATGACTTAAATTAGAAAATTTCATCAACTTAGAAGACTTAGAATTGAACTTTACTTTTGATTTTCCAAATCATCAAAATTAAGAATTTGTATTTAAACATATTTAAAATTGAAGAGGTTTAAGTTTTAAATTTCAGAATTTTAAATTGTAACTCTTCAAAATTATAGAAGTTTGAATTGTAAATATTGAAATAAAGTATTTTTTAATGTTGACAATTTAAAAATGCTGTAATTTTTATGATTTAAATTTGAAATTTTGTCAATGTGGAAGATTTAAAACTGAATTTTACTTTTGATTTTCCAAATCGTCAAAATTTAAAAAGTTGTACATATCTGAACATCTTTAAAATTGAAGAGGTTTAAATTTTAAATTTCAGAATTTTAAATTGTAACTCTTCAAAATTGTAGAACGTTGAATTGAAAGCATTTAAAATTAGAGGTTTTTAATTTTTAAATTTTACAATTAGAAATACTGTAATTTTAATGATTTAAATTTAAAAATTAAAATTGGAGAATTTTCAATTGTAAATCTTCAAAATTGACATATTCAAAAAAAAATATTCCAAATTTAAACCTTTAAAAACCTTTACAATATAAATCTCGAAAATTGAATAATTTGCAATTCTGTATTTTCAAAATCCAAAAACTGAATATTTTTCAATTGTAAATCTTTAAAATTAAATAATTTGCAATTATATATTTTCAAAATTACAGAATTTTCAATTGCTGAAAATTCATTAAATTAATTAAAAGCAAAGGAATTTTTGTATGGTCCAAAATTTTAAGAATAAAAAAAATCCATTTCATTTCGTTGGGACGTTCGTTGTTGAGAAAAAATTTCGTTAAGACGTAGAAATCGGGTAAGTATGATACGGCCTTAATATAATTAAAAATTAAAAATCTCGCATTTCTTTTCCCTTTAGACCCTTACAATTAGAAAATTAGGAGCTTTGATCTAAAAGTGAAAATTCTGAAACTTGGTGGCCTAAGTCGATAAAAGATAATACTAAACGAGCCTAAATTTTGGTGGAAACCAAGAGAAATTATAACTTACCGTAATAGTCGAATGCATGAGCTGAAGAGGGGAGGGAAAAAATCGCACTTAGTTAAAATTCGATATAGACATGTTACACTAAATTACCTCTCTACACTCAGGATGACAAAATAAAAAAAATTGTGACACTTTTTAAAAATTTGAAAATAAATTTTTCATTTATTCCCAGGCGGAAAAATTATATATAGTTTATACATATTGAAAAAAATTGTATATTATTTTCACACTTTAGTAGTATACCAAACAGGCTACGACGCCAGTTACCTCCCGAGCAAGGTTCTATTCTGTGCTGAGTTACCGACATTCGGTGTTGCACTCAGTCGGTAACGTAGATTCCTGACGTGGCTTGAGTATCAGTCGTTATCCCGGTAATCTACCTTACCGATCATCCTCTTCTGTCTTCTCTCTCACCTGATCGTCCTCTTCTTCTATCTTATCTTCCTCTATCCCCTGATTCTCATCCTCACCTATCTCCTACTTCTCCTCCTCCTCTTCTTCTATATTCTCCTTATCTATATCCTCCTCATCTATCTCCTCCACCTCCTGATCATCTTCCTTATTTATCTCCTGATTTTCCTTAACATCCTCCTCCTTGTCTTTCACCTCATATTAAAAGACAAGGAGGATGTTAAGAAGAAGCAGGAAATAGATAAGGGAGAGAATCAACAGGAGGAGGAGATAGATGCTAAGAACAATACAGAGATAAATGAGGTAGATGACGATAAGGAGAAAAAGATAGATAAGAAAGAGAATTGAGGAGATAGACGAGAAGGAGGACGAGATGGAAGAAGAGAAGGAGGATCAGTGAGGTAGATCAACTGATATATCGACTGCTACTCGATCCAAGTCAGGAATCTGCATTACCAACTGAGGGCAACATCGACTGTAGATAACTCAGCATAGAACATAACCTTGCTCGGTCGGTAAATGGCTTCGTAGCCTCTTTGCTATACTACTATGTATAATTTTTCCTCCTGGGTTTATAATTTTAGTTTTGCGTTTTGATAAAAAAACCTTGTGTTAATTAAGGCTGGGATTTTTTTCTTCGAGTCAATAAAATAAGATAATTAAAAGAAGTAAAAAATATTTCTAAAATGTGTTGAAATTTTTTTTCAAGTGTGGAGAAATGAGTAATATGATTATTTTAAATATAAACTGAATGTAGGGAGGTGTAAACAATTAATATTGCTATCATGGTGTGATGAAATGTGACCTATGCATCAGAGGAAACGTACATATTCAATAATATTTCTACCTAATCGCGTGCACTCTATGTAACTGAAATTTTTTAGGAATAAGGTAGTAAAATTAATAAAGTTACATAGAGCACAATATCTCACGTACATGCCTTGTCACACTTATGCTCACCCCCCTAGTTACTCCTTTGATGAACCTTTCAAAATCTTAAAATAACAATTTTTATTATTATTTTATAGCAATTTTCTAAGGTAATTAAGAAATAACTAGATTCTAGTAAAGCCTTTTCGACTTTTGAAGCAAGCTTGGCATTTTTTAAAAGCCTTTTTATTAGTATTCATATGTTTCTAAACTATTCAAAGCGTAAAGCGATTTTTTTATTATATGCAAGCGTTTTTTGAAAGTGTATGTTGAAGAAGCGACTTTCTGATTAATTTAGAACAGGGCGACCGCAAACTATCGTTTCTATTTGATTTTTTCAAATATATTTTAGGATTAGATTCGTTGAGTTAGGTTTTTTTATTGATAAAGAAGATAAAAAATCAAATTTAAAGAATTTTATTCTCTAAATTCGAAACTTTAATGAATTTCAGAAAGTATAAATCCTCTTCTCTAACGTCAGTTTCTATTACCAACAAAGTTTTCATACCAACAAACCTTAATTCTCAAGTACTTCCATGTTTTTCAAAAATTTCTACGTACTGACTACCTTAAAAATATTTTTTCCAATTACGAATTCAGTTTTCTACATGCTAGGGCCACCCTGTTTAATACCAAAGACGTATTAAAAACAATCAAAGTCAGAATAGAGTCAGTTCCAAAATTTTGAAACCCCTAAGTCCTATCTATTATTATTATTATTATTATTATTATTAATATTAACAATATGAAAAGTCTTTTAATTTAAATTTTGCACCAAAATAAGCTAAACATTAGAGAACTTAAAATAAAAAATTGAAATCAGATCATTAAAAATTAAACAATATTTAACGGTATATCATCAAGAATATACCATTTAAAACTAAAGTCTTTCAAATTTACATAATTTGAAATTGTGGTATTCAAAATGAAAACAGGTTTAATTTTAAGCTGCAAAAAGTACAAACATTGAAATTGAAGGCAATACAAATTTTTTTATTTCAAATTAAATCTTTAGAATATAAAATTTAAAATGTAATAAAAAAGGGACACTTCATATTTTTGAATATGAAATTTAACAATTTCAAAACAATTTTATCAAACAAAATTCATCAATTTTAAATAAAAGCTTAAAAAAGGACGAACTTTTAAATTGAAGGCAATGACATTTTTTCAAAATTATTCTGCGAAAGGGTGTATTTAAAAATGCAACAGAGATTTAATAATTCAATTTCATTTTTTAAATATAAAAAACTGACTTATGTGATCAAATTTGAACACCTTTTTAAATTGAAATTCTGAAAATTTGTATAGTTTAAAATTAGCAGCATTTAGAAATATACAATTTAAACAATTATGCTTCGGACTTTTATCAATTACACAGTTTAAAATTTTATGCCAACTGCAATAAAAATTGAGGAATTGAAAATTAAATAATTTTAAGCAAAAAACATTTTAAATTGTAGAACAATTTCATGTTCAAAATTTTTCAAATTAAACACACTTGAATCAAAATTTTCAAATAAATGTTCATAATTAAAACATTTTCAAAAGCAACAGAAATTTTACAATTTTAATTTTTCAAACAAGTATAAAGTATAAAATTGGACGAATCAAAATTGAGTTCTTCTAAATTAGAAAATTTAATTTTGGAAATTCAAAACTTTCACTTACAAATTTACAAATTCTAAAGAGTACAAATTTTAAAATATTTTAGATCAAAATTTCTGATTTCAAACTAATTTAGAACGGTAAAAAATATGATGAAGCTTCAAATATGAATTTCGAATTAAAATTTGAAAGTCTCCGATTGCAAGCCTCTATTTTGACATATATAATAATTTCAAAATTTTTGAACTGACTTCATTTCCCATGCTTATTATCCAGGTGTTAGTAAATATATATTTAAGGGCTGCAGGTTCAAATCTGGCTCTTGAGATGTCTCATAACTCTCTATAGAATTATTTTAAGGTTTGTGGGAGGAAATTGGAATAATACATGTTAGTGTTACAGGATGGCCGCAAAACTTCATTTTCAAAATTTACTTACTTTTCCCCGACTTTTCCCTGATTAATTTTTAATTTTTCCTGACAATTGATATTCAAAGAAAAAAATTCTAATCTTGTAACACTTTTAATATAGATTCCTTTATGAATGGAAAATAACAATTTTGAATTTAAATTTATACATTTTTAATTTATTATTCTCAGAGGTGCCACAGCCAAATTTATTTGAAAACAGTGAAAAAGTGACCTACATACACAGAAAAAGTAAAAAAAAAAGTGACTAATGTGCATTAATAATGTGACTAATTTTCTTTTTAATTTAAAAGAAACCAAGACTTCAAAATAATTCAAGTTACATTTAAAAGAATTCAAATAAATTGAAAAAAAAATTTGAAAATCTCTTCCAATCTTTAGAACCCTACGAAACTCCTCACTTCTTGTGAACAAATTCTTTGAAATCTTCAAAAATATTATGAAATCCGGCGAAATTCTACGAAATTTGATAATATTTCCTGAAATCATGAAAAATTTCTTAAAATAACTTGAGAGTTTTTAACGCTTGGAATCTTTTAAAATATCTTAAAAGCTTAGAGGTTCTGTAAAATCGTTTCATATCTTCCAAAATTCTAGGAAATTCTTTACAAGCGCGTCAACATTTTTTCAAATTCCTTAAAATCATTCGAATCTTTTGAAATCTCTTAAAATTTTTTTAACCCATTGAAAATGCCTTGAAATCTTTCAAAATACCCTAATATATTTAAAATCCTTCGAAATCCCTTCAAATAATTAAAAAATTCCTTGGAATCTTTCAAACCTCCCCAAAATATTTCCAGTTCTATGAAATATTTAAAAATCCCATTAAATTAATGAAATCAATTGAAAATACCTTGCAATATTTCAAGATTTCCTAAAATATTCCCAATTCTTTAAATTCTTTTATTATCCCATCAAATTATTGAAATCAAATGAAAATTTTTTGCAATCTTTCAGAATGTCCTAAAATATTGTAAATCCTTTAGAATATTTCAAAATCCCTTCAATTTTTTAAAGCTCATAAAATACTTTAAAATCCCTTTCAATTCTTGGAATCCATTAAAAATTCTTCGGAATCTTTTAAAATACCTGAAAATACTTCGAAATCTTTTGAAACCCCTTGACATTTTTCAAAGCTCTTGAAAATGCCTTGGAATCTTTTAAAAAAACTTAAAATATTTCAAATCTTTTGAAATCCTATTAATTACTGAAAGAAAATTCCTTGGAATCTTTTAAAATACCCTAAAATATTTCAAATCCTTTAAAATCCCTTGTAATACTTTAAAGCTCGTGTGGTATAGACCTGAATTCAATAGCGGTTAACCCATTGATTAATTTATTGCAAAAAAAGTGACTAAAGTGATATTCTCTTTTGAAAAAGTGACTATAGTGACTTTATCTTAAAAAATTAATCAAATTAGGCACCGCCCGCCTAGAAAAAAGGGTTTCGTAGCCTATTAAGGCGTTAATTAAGCCGTTCAAGCCTATCCCTTCCATACTTTCCCTCACCTATTCCTCCTACTTTTCCCTCTACTCCCCTACTTCCCCCTCACCACACTTCTCCAGCTAACACTTCCCTTCCCTAGTCATCAAATTCCCTTCCCTACTCTCCCGCACTACCCTACTAGCCTCCCTCATTTCCAATCATTTTCCCTACTTCACCACCATGATTTCCCCTCACTTCTACTAACCTTCTCTTATGTCCCCTCAATTTTTCTACTTTTCCCTCTTCACTACCCCTATACACAGTTTCCCTTAGTTCCCCACCCCTCATTCCCATCATTTCTCATACTTCCCTTTCCCTCATTCCCTCTCGTTTCTATCATTTCCCATACTTTCCCTCCCCTCACTTAACCTACCATCATTTTTACTACGTCCCCTCTCCTCATTTCCCAAACTTCCTCTCCCCTTATATCCACCACTACCCCTACTTACCCTCTCTTAATTTTCCCTGGTTCTCATCATTTCCCATACCCACATTTCTACAACTTCCCCTACCCTCACTTCCTCTACTTACCCTTCTCTTATGTCCCCTCAATTTCCCTACTTTTTCCTCCCCTCATTTCCTCTACTTACCCTCAGTTACCCACCCCTCGTTCCCATCATTTCCAATGCTTCCCTTCACCCTACTTCCCATACCCACATTTCCACAACTGCCCCTCCCCTCTCTTCCCCTACTTACCCTTCTCTCATTTCCCCTCAATTCCCCTGCTTTCCCCTCCCCTCAGTTCCCCACCCCTTGTTATTATCATTTCCCATGCTTCCCCTGAATGTACTTCACATACCCATGTTTCAACAAGTTTCCCTCCCCTCACGTCCTCTACTTACCCTTCTCTTATGTCCCCTCAATTTCCCTACTATTCCCTCCTCTCACTTCATCTACTTACCCTCACTTCCCTTACCCTTAGTTACCCTCAGTTTCCCTCAGTTCTGCACCTCTCGTTCCCATCATTTCTCATACTTCCACACGCCTCACTTCCCCTACCATCATTTCCCATAGTTCCCCTCCCCTCAAATCCCCTACCATCATTTCCACTACTCGCTCTTCCCTCATTTCCCACACTTCACCCCCCTTCATATAGACTACTTTCCCCCTCTGCATTTCCCCTACTTACCCTCCCCTCATTTTCCCTCGTTTCTATACTTCCCCTGAACAAGGATCCCCTCCCCTCACTTCCCCTACCCAAAGTTACACTACTCCCCTTCCCTCATTCCCCTGCTACCCGATGACTCATTTCCCCAACTTCTTCCCTTAATTCCCCTCACTTCCCATATTTCCCCTCCTGGGAAAAAGTAAGACGGACGGACACCCGACCGAAATTATAAGTGTTTCTTCCCCGGGCTACGAAACCCTAAGAAGGGACTAAAAAGTGATTGAAGAATAAAATGACTGTGACAGCCCTGATAATTCTTGACAGTTACTAAAAGTGCTTCTTCCAGAAAATCCCTGACATTTGCCATTTTTTTAATCACCGACTTTTCGTTTATTTCCAGGTTTTTCCTGACCTGCGGCCACCCTGGTGTTAGTTTTGAAAATCGATCAAGCAGAAAGACAGGCAGGAATGGATATAATAAATAAGGAAAAGAGATTGGAAGGAATTGTGTCCAGCAGACTGAACTCTTCATCCCCTAAAATCTAAATTGACGGACGACACTCACATTTCATATAACACTGTTATCGTAATAGATATGTAGTTATAACAGAGAGGTAAAAAGTAGACAGAACATACATAGGTAGTTTGGTGCAGACCCACCTTTCCTGGGACGCCACCAGTCAGTCTCAAAGTAGCCTGCGGAGCAAGAATGAGTTGGTGTTGATGTTGAACAGGAGGAGATGGTGTACGCGGAAGAGGAGGCGGACAGTCCTTATGTCCAACACCAGTAGATTTGATCGCAAGATTGTAACCAATTGTAACGCAAGACAATAAGGGAAGACGCGCACATTTAATAACACCGCATTTTCAGTTGCAAAAACATCATTAACATTGTGAACGCGCTCGACTAGCAATTTTCAATGGGGTTGTTGCATATTTTCGAATATATATTTTTCCTGGTGAAATTAAAAGAGCATTAAAAATTGAATATAATTAATTGAGGAAAGTTTTTTGAAACAAGGCTGCATTTTTTTTTAATGTTTAAAAAGTATACTGTTTGAATTTTTCGCGGGAAGATGAGGCATTCTGATTGGGCCAGCGTCGGAAGTAAATATGTCTGATTAGCCCATTTTATGGGGCAACTCATATCGCCGCAGTAGTATACCTAGGCCGGCTCAGTGGCAATGGTTCTGTTCCGAGCTAAACGACGGTAAACCTGCTCATATACGCCACCAATTACTGGTAAAAATTTACCCACTGGTGTCATCTTAGCATGCTATCCGCTCAGCTAACCCCACTCTACCTATACTTCTAGAAAGTTCTAGAACTTGGGGATTCCCCTAGCCTACTTTGCCGACCGAAGGTATTGTAGGGCCCTACCCTATTGTCGGCTGGTGATGTAAGCCCCTACCCTATCATCAGTCGGTAATGTAGGTACGAACCCTTATCGTCTATCGTTAAATGACCATTCGCTGGTTTACTGTCGTTTAGCTTGGAACAGAAGGGGTGTTACTGAACCGGCATAGGTACACTACTGGCCACTAGTGCCTGGCATAAACATAACCTATTTTCACGTTCATTGTTTAATACGTGTTTAAAAAGTAAGAAAAGGGGCCAAAAAGGTGTTCAAAATGCTTAGAATTTCACTAAAACCGGGATTTTTAAAGTGTGGAATTGCGAATGTATCAAAAATCGACATGTGGATAGTCACAATTTTTTTCGCCAGCTCTGGATACTTTTTTAGTCAATGGAGCCACTGCATACCATTATTCTGAGTGGTTCAGCGTTTTGCAGGATGTAACGTTTGAAGATCACAGAGTTGTTTAGGGTTTTCGATACTTTCTTGAAAAAAATTTTTCTCAAAAGTTAAGTATTCAAAAATTTGTTTAAATGTACTAACATTTTTAGAAATGTATGCAGTATTTAAAAAATATATTATCTAAAATCCATGCAACAACCCCATGTTTAATTTTGTACATTCAAAATTTCTAGTAAAGTAGGTGGTCAATATTTATTCTGATAGACTCGAAAATAAAGAGTCAGGTTCCATCTTTAGACAAAATGCTACCAGAAACAGGGTGTCGATTT
The DNA here is from genome assembly GCA_932195095.1 of Andricus curvator. Classification (NCBI taxonomy): domain Eukaryota; kingdom Metazoa; phylum Arthropoda; class Insecta; order Hymenoptera; family Cynipidae; genus Andricus; species Andricus curvator. The sequence continues at coordinate 821,034 of CAKNYM010053007.1, forward strand.
CTCCGACGATTTATTATTTTCCCACTAAATAACAAAAAATTATTTTAAGGTTCATGGTGAAGTTCCTCTTACCGAAAGGAACAAAACAGTTCTATAAAAAGTTGTATTTTTTAAGCGTTCAAAGTTGAACTGTTCCTTATTTCGAAATGTCAAAATATTTCTGCGCAGATAATTAAAAAAATATATATTGTCAACTTTCAAAATTAATGATTAAATATTAAAAATAGGATAGCATAATTTTTTGTACAAATTTAAAAAACAGCTAGCATTATCAATCGCGCGCGTAGTTTTTCAATTTGCGGAAAAACATAATTTTTAATAAAAAATAAACATTTCGAATAACTTTTTACTTATTGAAAGTTTTTGAACAATTAAATTCAAGCTAAAATTAGATTCTGAGAACAAGGATATAAGTATTATCTAGAAAATTTTAAAGAACATTTTTTTGTTTTAAAGGATTTTAAAAACTATAAGGAAAAAATTCGAGTCAGTTAACAGATATTTAGGACTTCTTAAAAATCTTCAAATTTTTTTCGAAATGTTCAAAAATCTATATTTTGTTTGCAAAATCTTTCGGATTCTTTTTCAATTTTTGAAATATTTTGAAATATTCTCTTAAAATTAAGTTTTTTAATGATAAATTATTTTCAATTTTCCCAAAAATTTCAAGAAAATTTTTGTATTTTCTTGAAACCTTAAAAAGATTTTTTTTCGAAATCTCCAAAAAGCTACATTTTTTTTCAATTTTTTAACATCTATTTAAGTTTTAAATTATTTTTGAATCTTTTTAAAACTTCTAAATATTTCTTAAGACTCGATTTTTTTTCTAAAATTTTGTAATCTTGCAAAATTAAAAAATGTTGCTTCAAAATCTTTTACATTCTTTTTCGAACTTTTCGGAAATCATTTTAGATGATTTGAAACGTTTTTCAATTTTCTCTTAGAATTTATTTAAAAAATAAACAATCATGTAAAATTTTCCTAGAAATCTTAAGACATTTTTTTTATTCTCTTGAAACTTTTAAAAATTCTTCAAATTCTTTTTTTCCGAAATCTGTAAAAATCTACATTTTTTAAATATCTTGAAATCGTCTCAAAATTTTAGTTATTTTCGAATCTTTTCAAAACTTCTAAATAGCTTTTGAAAAAATTGATTTTTCCTAACAAATTAAAAATCACGATTTAAAATTGCAGGACTGCAAAATAAAATGAATTGTCTTAATATCTTCTAGATTCTTTTTCCACATATATTCAAATCGTAAAATTATTCCTTTAAAATAAAAATTATAATGTGGTTGCAAAATGTTAAGAACATAATTATTTCTCAATATTAAAAATCATGAAGAAATCTCTTTTTTTTTTCTCTTACAAAATTGACACAAATATTCCATTTTCCCCATTTTTTTCCGATCGACACCCTGAAAATTTGTGCCATGACAATTTATTTTTCGTGCATCATTACCACAAATTGTTAAATCGATTATTGTGATTAGTTACGCCGAGAAGTGAATTTTATAACTCAAAAACTTTGAAGAAAAACGAATCGCTTGCGAGACAAATTTTGATTCCAAATAAAATGTGGATTCATTAAATTGTTATCTCATTTATTAAATATCATTTTTTTCTGTATGCAGATCGTTTTTCCTCAGTTGTTACCAAAAACAGTGCAAAACTGAATTACGATAAAAAATCAATTCCCATTTTTTATGCAACTGTTGAACGGTGTCCGTTCTATTAACCAATTTGTTAGTTTCCATTCTACTACTACAGATACACCTTGATTAACAAATACCCAAAACCATTATTAAATTATAACAATAATAATTATTATACCAAACCAAATTAAGCAGTCCAGAAAACAAATGTTGAACATAGAAACGAGAACATGTACAAAGAACAAAAACATAATACAGGTAAAAACATGTGTGAGGTATTGTGACGCCTGAATTTTTCCGTCAGAGAATCAGTTATGATTCTTGTTGTTTATCTTTAATCTTAAGCATCGGATAAATAATTAAATACGAATGAGATGAACTTAGATAAGAAAAACTATTTTGAGCTTTAAATCGCGAAAAATTTGTTCAGAGATTAAAAAATTTAGATGAAATATATCACTTGTTATTTGTTAAGTGAGGTTCTATATAAAAAATAAAAAAATAAACTCTTTCCAGGAAAAAATGCAAACTCTACTCAAGGAATTTAAAGAAATGTTCTACCAAAAATTAAAAAAAAAGTAGCTTCATTATTTCAAGTTTCTAATTGTAAAATTAAACTAAGGACATTTTCTTGTTAAGGAAAATGAAAAAGTCAAGGCTTAACGGGATGGTAATGGTTATATGTACATATATGGGAGTCAGTGCTCAGTAAACACTTAAAAAGTAGTGTCGTGTGAATATGTAAGTTTCCTCGCCGGTTAAAAATCATTATACGAAACAATCAGAGCTGTGAAATTAATTTTGAGTTAACAGAATAGAAAATAAATTACTCAGAGAAAGTGACAATTAGTCACTTAACAATAGGGTGGTCCAAAAATGCATTGGAAATTTTGGTTTTTTCTAATTTTTATGAATAACGCCCGGAAATTTGTTCGAATCCACGCAAAAATAAATCCATTTTTTTTCTTTTGAAAAAAAAAATATATATATTTAGAGATGGCGCAAGCCCCATGAAGTTTAACACGTATTTCCCATAAGAAAAAAAGACGTTTTTGTAAATTTTATTCAGAATCCTTAATATTAGCTGCATCGAGTTGAAACTCAACATTTTTCTTCACAATTAGCCATAGAATACGAATAAAATATTACCCAAAGAAACCCCATAAGTGATAAAATGGGTTTTGCGAGTTTTTGGCGCTAATTATGATTTTATTTTCGTTTTTTAAAATGCAAGTTGTTTTTAATACATAAAATACTACTTTATACTGATAATTAAATGTTTAAATAAATTGTTTAAACAATTTATTATTATTTTTAGCAATTTTCTCTTAGAATAGAGATAGAAAGTCGCGGGTTTTTAAAAAATTTTCCACTTTTTGTCCAATTTTCAATTGGAGAGAGGTAATAGTACATTATTGTTAACAAAAATAATTGTTTAAACAATTTATTATCATTGTTAATGATATTATCTTTGAATGATGCTAGAAATTGCGGTTTTTTCTGAAATTTTCAACTTTTTGTTCACTTTTCACTTGGAGTGAGTTTACATTTAATTTAATATAGCAAAAATAATTGTTTAAACAAATGATTATTGTCTATAGCTATCTTCTATAATCTATATTATTACTAGATATTTGCGCTTTTTTTTTAATTTTTCAACTTTTGTCCATTTTTCAATTAGAGTGAAGTAATAATTAATTCAAGTTAACAAAAATAATTGTTTAAACAATTTATTATCATTTTTAATAATATTATCTTTGAATAATGCTAGAAATTGCGTTTTTTTCTGAAATTTTTAACTTATTGTCTATTTTTCACTTGGAGTGACTTCATAATTATATAAGTTGAGCAAAAATAATTGTTTAAACAAATTATTATTGTTAATGACTATCTTCATCCATATTAATTGCAGATAGATGCATTTTTTTCTGAAATTTCTAACTTTTTACCCACTTTTCACTTAGTGAGGTAATAATTAATGTATGTTGGTAAAAATAGTTGTTTAAATAATTTATTATTGTTCATAAGTATTTTCTCTTAGATAAGTGCTAGAAAGTTGCGGTTTATTCTGAAATGTTTAACTTTGCTTTGCCTTTTTAGTTATGAACAAATGATAAATAAACATAAGAGAGAAACATATTTTAGTCAATCTCTTTCTTTTTTGTGAATATATTTTGCTGGAGGGGGGCTGATATAAAAATATGTTCAATTCCAAATTTTTCTTTTACGCTTTGCATTAAACTTCTTGTTGTAATTTAAAACAAATCTTTTACAAATCATTTACACACCTAACTCTCCCACCCACTCCTAATTATTACATTGGAAAAAGAGCAAAAATAATTCACTTTAAAAAGTAAAATACTATCTTAAAAATGATTCTTGTTGAGGTTCACTTATTATTTGTAACAATAATCAATTGTTTGAACAACTATGTTTGTTAACTTGAATTATTTATTACTTTACTAAGTAAAAAGTGGGTAAAAAGTTCAACATTTCAGAAGAAACCGCAACTATATTGCATCAATAAAGAAGAAGATAGTTATGAACAATAATTTGTTTAAATAATTATTGTTGGAAAATTGAATTAATTATTAACTCATCCTATGTGAAAAGTAGGCAAATAGTTGTAAATTTCAGCAAAAACCGCAAATTTCTAGCATTATTCAAATGGAATATTATTATTAATAATAAAAAATTGTTTAAACAAATAATTTTTTAAACTTTAAATAATTATTCAACTCACTCTAAGTGAAAAGTGAACAAAAAATTAAAAATTTCAGAAAAAACTGCAGTTTTCTAGCATTATTCTAAGACAATATTATTAACAATAGTAATAAATTGTTCAAACAATTATGTTTGTTAACATTAATGAACCTCTATCTAATTGAAAATTGAACAAAAAGTGGAAATTTTTTGAAAAAACCGCGACTTTCTATCTCCATTCTAACAGAAAATTGCTAAAAACAATAAAAAATTGTTTAAACAAATTATTTAAACATCTAATTATCAGTATAAAGTAGTATTTTATGTATAAGAAACAATTTGCATTTAAAAAAACGCAAAAAATCATAATTAGAGCCAAAAAATGGCAAAACCCATTTTTTCACTTATGGGGGTTTTTTAGGTTTCTATAAAACAGACTTATGGACGTGATACTTGAAAAGTAATATTTTATTCGTATTCTATGGCTAATTGTGAAGAGAAATGCTGAGTTTCAACTCGATACATCTAATATTGAGGATTCTAAATAAAATTTACAAAACCATCTTTTTTTCTTATGGGAAATACGTATTAAACTTCATGGGGCTTGCGTCACCTATAAATATAATTAAAAAAAAAACGGATTTATTTTTGTGTGGATTTTAACAAATTTCCGAGCGTTATTCATAAAAATTCGAAAAAAAATTTTTTGGATCACCCTACTTAACAATCATCGTAGTAGTGGTTAGGACACTCAACAAAATTAATAAATGCACTCGTTAAAGTTAAAATCGTTTCCTGTACAGATCCAGATTTTTACTCCACCCACTTTACCATTATTTTCATTTCATTGTCTTATTGCGTCTCCCGAAGCAGCGATTCGATAATTTTGAAAAAATGGACTTCAGTTAACAAATAAATGAACTCTAATATTTCAAAATGAAATTCTTTCAACAAGTGAATCTTGGATTCTGAATTGAAAATTTTTGCAGAATTTATAGGGATTAGAACCGCTGCTCGTAAAATTAAACGTACGTGTCTTTTGATGTCGTTTTTTTCCCGAAGGTATGCGACTATTGCGATAATCTTCAAAATCATGATGATCAAACGAATGATAATCATGAAAATATCAAATGATACGATGCAGTGAAAGATTTGAAGGACTGGGAACAACACTCACCGTCATGGGATGCATGAGCCACCTGAGCCGTCTGAGTTTGTTTACTATAAACTACTGGTTCTTTCGGGGGAATGTTTGTGTGGGCCACAGAAACGACAGTGAGTTCTCGGTTCTTCCTCCGAATTGCACTGTTGACAAGATTATCATATGTTAATTTCATATATGATTAATTTTACACACTGAGCATCAAGTGATCATAGGTATGATGAAAACGAAGACAAAAAAGAACATTGGTCCTTCATTTGTATGTATTTCAAGCTTCAAAAAGTGAAGAGACTGAAATCGTAGTTGATTCTTTTCCCGCGCTATCCTATAGAGACAGATATTCTTATAGGAATTTAAATATGATCCATTGATTATTATTATTATTATTATTATTATTATTATCGATTAGCAATTCGAATTCGAAAGTTCATTGCCTCATCTACCCGAAACCGCCACGCATCTCTATCCTAGTCTGCCTAGAGGTCTCTTACCAGTTGGTTTTCCTCTTAAAACTTGCGCCACTGTTCTTTCATTGCCCATTCTTGTTACATGCCCCGCCCATCTTAATTTACGCGCTTTCATAACTCTATTAATATTTGCTGACCCGTAGAGAGCATGCAGCTCATCATTATGTAGTTTTCTCCATTCACCAGTCTCTTCCTCCCTCTTTGGACCATAGATTTTACTAAGCACTTTATTTTCGAAAACTCTAAATCTATTCTCCACTCCCTTCGTCAGCGCCCACGTTTCACACCCGTACATAACGACCGGCATAATTATCGTTTTGTAAATTCTTACTTTGATGTTTCTAGATAGCAATCGCGATTTTAGTAGCGTGTTTGCTGCATAATAGCCCCCATTGCCAGCGTGCAGCCGCGCGTTGATTTCCGTTTTAATGTTATTTTCGCTAGTTATAATAGACCCGAGGTATTTAAACTCGTGAACCCTTTCGAATTTCATATTTCCGGCCATTAGATCCCTGCCGACATTACTTTGTTCGGATCTGGCGACGGTCATATATTTTGTCTTCGATTCGCTAACTTCCAAACCAATATCTTTGGATTTTGTGATCAAGATTTCTGAATTTTTAGCTACGGTTTCTTTATCATCCCCTAGTAAGTCGAGATCATCCGCATACCAAAGAATTTGTATTATCCCATTGAGGGTAGCACCGTTCGGATTCGCTTGTACTTGTCTGACCACGTATTCTAAAACTAAGTTGAAAAGGGCGCACGAAAGTGCATCGCCCTGTTTCAGGCCATCACGGATCGAAAACTCTTCAGATAAACTTCCGTTTACACGTATTCTACCCCTACTGCCGCTTATACAAATTTCGATAAGTCTAACTAATTTTCTACCAATATTAATACAGGCCTCACAGTACCTATGGGATAAAATATAGGGACCAAAGGGTACTTTTTGTCACGCTCATAGGGTACATTTTTCGCGCTCAAAGGGTAACAAATTCAGGATAAATGCATGACTTCAAAACAATTCAAGTTAAATTAAAAAAATTTCAAATCAATTGGAAAAAAATTGTTAAATCAAAACATTCCATTTATTTCCGTAAAATTAGAATAGATTTTGAGGAATTTAAGGTAAACGAGCAAAATTGAATGAAATTCATAAAAATTCAAGATGGATTTTTAAAAATTCAAATGAATTTAAAACAATTTAAAAATATGAAAAAACTTAATTGAATTCAGTAACTTTCAAATGAGCTTAGAAAAATTCGAGGGAATTCAAAAGAATTTAATGAAATGCCTAAGAATTCAAGGTGAGGTTAAAAAACTTCAGGACCAATTAAATAAAAACTTTTAAAAATTCAAAAGAATTCCAAAGAATTGAAAATAATTCAGGATAAATTAATAAGAATTCAGGGTGAATTCCAAAAAAATATTTCAAATCTCATCAAATCTTTGATAACCCATTAATTTCTAACCAAAAAAGTGACTAATGACTACAAAACAATTCAAATGAATTGGAAAACAAATTTGAAATCAAAGAAATTCCATTGATTACAATAAAATTTGAGTGAATTTAGAGAGATTTAAAAACAATTCAAGAATATGAAAAAATTCATTGAATTGAGTAAGTTTGAAATAAGTTCAGAAAGCTTAAAAAGAAGTTAAAAGAATTTGATGAAATGCCTAAGAATTTAAGGTGAGTTTTAAATACTTCAAGATGAATAAAACCTAACTTTTTAAAAATCCACTGAATTGAGTAGAATTAAGTGAATTTAGAAGAATTCGAAAGAATTTAAAATAATTCAGGATAAAATAAAAATTCAGAGCGAAGTCCAAATGAATTGCAAAAAATATTTGAAAATCTCTTGAAATCTTTGAAACCCTACGAGATCCCTCACTTCTTGTGAATAAATTCTTCGACATCCATTATGAAAGTACATGAAATCTGATGATACTTTCTGAAATCCTGTAAAATTTATTAAAATACCTTGAGAGCTTTAAAAAACCCTTACAATAATTGAAATCGTCGGAAACCTTATAAAATACCAAGAAATCTTTTAAAATATCTTAAAACCTTACAGGTCCTGTAAAATCGTTCCATTTCTTCCGAAATTCTAGAAAATTCTTTATCCTAAAATATTTCAAGCGCTTTAAAATCCCTTCAAATTAATAATAATAATAATAACCGCCGAACAAAAGAGAATATAAGGTCAACCACCTTTTATACATGGACGACCTTAAACTCTTTGCTTCCTCGAAAGAGGACCTTAACATCCTTGTGGAGGCGGTAAATAGGTACTCTAAAGCGATTGGCATGCGCTTCGGACTGGACAAGTGTGCCTGCGTCCACCTACACCAAGGAAGACTAGAAACTACATCATCGGGTCACGATCAGGATCTTCAACTCATCGGCGGAAATACCATTCAACATCTTGGTATTGGAGAAACATATACATATCTTGGAATACCGCAAGCGGAAACCCATGATGTGCTTGCGTTAAAAACGGCCCTTGGAAAAAGGTATCGCCAAATTCTCAGAAAAATTTGGGCTTCCGAATTATCTGGAAAGAATAAGATCCAGGCGACCAATATGCTGGCCGTTCCTATACTGCTCTACACGTTTGGTGCAGTAAAATGGAACGTCGATGAGTTGAAGCAACTTGACCGAAGCACACGCAAGATGATGACAATCCATCGAAGTCATCATCCTAGATCTTCCGTACCTCGAATATATCTCCCTCGAGATAAAGGGGGTAGAGGCTTGCTGAGCTTAGAGTGTCTTCATCGCAGAACGGTTCTGGCTACAGCCTGCTCAGTTCTAAACAGCACAGATTTTCTTATGCGACTAGTACATCAACATGAAGTCGTCAATGCTGCGGCGTTTCTATATCGTGCCGCAGATAGGGCCGCAGAGGAGCTTGGCCTCCCATTTGATTCCAGCGACACTACACATGGCCTAACATCACTAACACCTTTGGTGCTCAAAAGTCGTGTACAGGAAGCAGAACATACGCTTCTACTAAGAGAACATGCTGACAAGCCCCTTCATGGTAAATTCTACGGCATTATACGTAGAGAAGAGCTCTCGATGGGTCTGTCCAACATGTTTCTCAAGTCTGCTGGATTAAAATCGGAGACTGAGGGATTTCTGTTTGCCTGTCAAGATGGCGTTATAGACACCTTAGTTTACCGCGAGCGCATAATGAATATACCTGTAGGCGATACCAACTGCCGAGCGTGCAAGCAAGAGCCAGAAACACTTGGACATGTTCTCAGTGGATGCTCAAAATATGCACGATACGGGTACATAGAGAGACACAATGCGGCTCTAAAAGTGTTATATTACCATCTGAGGCACTTCTATGGTGTTGATCTATTGCCCGTCTTGCCATACGCCCAGGGGGAACTCGAGTCCATTGTGGAGAATGACCAGTGTAAGATATACTGGAATTTCTCATTCTCGACCACTCAACGTATCAGTGCTACGAAGCCTGATATTGTCCTCCAAGATCTGAAGAACAAGATCATTTACGTGATTGAATTCTCGGCACCAGCCGATGGTAATATCACGGCAAAGGAGGAAGAAAAACGGGCGAAATATCAAGCACTTCTTTTCGAGCTAAGCAGGCTCTACCAAGGCTTCAAAGTCCATCTTGTGGTTCTCATAATCGGCTGTCTTGGAGGTATGAAAGCTTCATTTATTAGCCAACTCAACAAGATTCCGGCTTGCCAGCGTCAGGCTCATTCCATCGCGAACCGGATGCAAAAGGCTGTTCTTCTGGGATCACTTCATCTGGTCCGTCAACACTGTTCCTCATAACATTCTAAAAAGATTGGTAGCTCTAAAAAAGTATCCAGAGGTGAAACTTCATCTCCAACTGTCCCGTCTGCCGCGTAAGATCATCCGCGGCTAGAGACCTGACTCCAAGGAACAGTGTTGCCCGATGTTTTCTCGCGTAAATTTCCCGCTCTTGCTTACCTTCTAGGACAGAAGGAGCACAAGCGGATGACGTACACGTTCCAGTTGCGTCGGGATTGGTTGCTTTTAAAGAACCATGATCGTAGCTTCCGGAGCCTACAACTTCTCACATAATAATAATAATAATAGTGGTAGTAGAATTCCTTGGAATCTTTTAAAATCCCTTGAAACTTTTGAAAGCTCTTGAAAATTCCTTAGAATTTTTAAAAATACCTTGAAACCTTTAAAATCCCTTCAGGTTATTGAAATCTATTCAAAATTTTTCGGAATCTTTAGAAATACCCTGAAATATTTCAAAATAATTCAAGAAAATTCAGAAATAGGTATAGAATATATACTGAATAGTGATTAACCCATGTGTTATTTATTCAAAGAAAAGTGATTATAGTGACTTTTTATTACAAAGTGACTATGGTGGTTTTATCTTAAGAAAATAACTAAAAAGTGATTTGAGAAAAAAAGTGACTAATAGTGACTGTTTGGCAGCCATTATGGGCTGCAAATAGGGTACCACAGGGACAGAATCTTAAAAATAGGGTACTATCAGTTTTACAGTTTTTAAATTACCTGCTTTATAGTGGGAAATTTTCAAAATTAATGCATTCAAACTTGAAGCGTTGAAAATTAAACAATTTCAAACTTCACGAAAAGCAAGCAAAAATATAAGAGCTTCAATGTGGAAAATTTCCTGTTCCCACTCCGAATTATCTTTTCGATAATTCCCTGTACCAACTTGAAATTATCATTCTTTTCAAAAATTCCCTGTTCAAAGTCAGAACTATAATAATTCTTTCGGAAAATTCCTTTTCAAAATCCCGGTTTTTACCCAATGAACAACGTTTCCAGCCTTTTCCCCGTTTCCCAGTCAGGTAGACACCCTGATTTTCGAGTTTAATAATGTTCTACAGAAGTAAGAGTAATTTAATTAACTAATATTTTATTAATTATTATTTTATTTATTAATTAATTATTAATGCATTAATTACCTTTGAGCAGAATTAATACTAGATGGCTGCAGGCTAACTTCGGGAGTTGCATTATTGCTTTGTTCTGGTGTGGAGGAGTTCATACTAGATAGACTAGATAAAACGTCTGGAAAAGATTTTTTTTTTTTATGAAGTCCAATTAGGAATTGAATCTTTTAAGAAGTGAGAATTAATTACCTGATACGGGCGCCACCCCGAGGGAGGAAAGCATCGCGTCCAGCTCTTTCCGATGGTCTTTGTCCGGTCCGGCTGCCCGGACTGTTGCTTCTTCGACCTAAGAAAAAACAATGTTTTTTTTAAAGATTTGATTTAAACAAAGAGAATTTCAGGGCTCACCGCGCAAAAAGAGCTCAAAGGGGGGATTAATGATTTATTTTGACATTTAGAAAAGAAGAAACAATCTTTTTATAAGAAACATAAAATTTGTAAAATAAACAATTGTTATGTTTTAAATCGTTCTCATAATCAAAAATATTTACTCTTCTGAAAATTCATTCATTAATAATTACATCGCGATACTCGTAAGTATAATAAAAAAAGATTTTTGTGCAATATTTGTTATTTCATCTTTATTATAATTAATACTTTGAATGTAAATTGGAAATGAAATCTCTTGAAATTCGTTGAAATCTTTCAAAATAACTTAAAATATTTCAAATCCTTTGAAATTTTTGTATGTCATTCATATTCCCTAAAATGATTGAAATCCGTAGAAATCCCTAGAAATAGAATTTATTTTATGCCCTAAAGATCTCTAAAAATTCGTTGAAAACCCTTACAATATCAAGAAATCTTTGGAAATCGTAAAAATCCATTAAAATAGGTAGCAATCATTTGAAATTCCAGGGAAATAGATTAAATTTAATTTCTCTAAAAAAACCGTCCCTGCATTTTTATTTTACAATATTAAAAACATAAAATATTTAAAAATTGTTGTAACTTGGTGGATCTTATCGGAATATCGAAGATATTAAACAGGATTTGTAACTGGTAAAAGCAAAGATTTATTAAAACTTTAAGATGACTTGATGATAGAGTACAAAATAGACAAGTGACAAGTTGACAGAATGTATTATACTTCAGATGTTTTTATAAACAAATCAAGGCTTTAGCTTGCTTTTGTAGAACTAAATTCAATACTTTCCTTTAAGCATACAGCTTTTCAATTCTCTATTTTAAAACGTTTATTCCAAAGTTGGCAATACACTTCTGATGCTTTTAAGTTCAGGTAATGGCAGAATTATTTTAGCTGCAATCCAATGCTGTTTCCAATAATAACTTCATGGATCCATCCTTTTAGTGAAATTCTATTCCAAGACAAGATTTCACCTTGCCTAAATCTTTTATTTTAAAATGAGACTTTAAGTGTTGCTTGACTTCGGAGATCCAATCAAGGTCCTTTGAGATGATTAACATATCGTCAGCCATCAGGAGCCTTACTGAGCCGATTCTAACCACAGGAGCAAAAGTCTCATGGAAATCTAACCCCAGACACTGCTAATAACCCTTCGCGACCAACCAGGCTTTTCTTCGTTCTAGAATTCCTTCAGCATTAAACTTGTTCCTGAGTATAAGTCTGCATCCTATTACACTTCGTTGTTCCGGTCGATCACCTATCACCTACATGCCGTTCTTGATAAGTGCTTCAAATTCATCTTGTATAGCACTTTTCCATTCTTCAGTTTTGCTTTCACTGAGGGCTTCTTTTGAATGTATTTCAGCAATTTTAGCATATTCTAAATGTTTTTCTGGAAGAGCTATACCAACATTGCACGTGTAGGTCTACCACGATTTCGTGCTCTCTTGATTCAAGGAAGACCCGGTAATTTTCTTCTTTCAGGTTCATTTCAGTTTCCAGCTGCATCAAATCCCATGAAATCTTCTTCTTTGCTGTCATAAAAGACATTATTTTCTTCGTGTTGTACTTCGTTGATTTCATTTACTGCAATTTTTTCTCTTCGTGGAATACTATTGTATTCTACTTCCACCCATGTCTTCTCTTTTGTAGGGATTTTCTCTTCTCCTTGACATTTATCCTCTTGATTTCGGTTGACATCTTCGCCCGAAACAAATTCTTCGTAGTTCTGCATCCGCAGGAATTTGTTGAGTAAGATCACATCCATCGTAATTTGAACTTTTCTTTTGGCTGACAACCAAACTCTGTATCCTTTGGATTCTTCGGAGTATCCCAAAAATATGCAGTCACGTGTGCGTTGCTGAAATTTGTCCTTTCCAGGTGTCTCTTCCAGACAGTGACCTTTGCTTCTAAATGTCTTTAAGTGTTTGATACTTGGTAATTTTCCATACCATATTTCGAATGGTATTTTCCCACTTAGACTCCTAGAAGGACACCTGTTTCTCAGATAATTTGCCATTACCACAGCCTCTGCCCAAAAAGATCGCGAAAGATTTTATTCTAACAAGAGACATCTTGTAATCGCTGCTAAGGTTCGGTTCATTCTTTCCGCGACTCCGTTCTGTTGGGGTGTATGAGCAACGGTGCGTCTTCGAGTGATACCACACTTTTCCAGATGTTCGTTGAATTCTCGATTCAGGTACTCCTTTCTGTTATCCGCTTGAAGGCACTTTATCTTCCTACCTGTTTGAAATCCTACCAGTTTCTGGTAGGATTTAAAAGCATCTAGTGCTTCACTCTTCAATTTCAGGAACTTCACAGTGCTCCATCGAGAAGCATCATCAACGAATGTCATCATATATATGTCGCACCGCCAATAGATTGCGTGCGAGTTGGACCAAACAAATCTGAGTGCACTATTTCCAAAATATCTTTCTTGCGAAACGAACACTTCGGAAAGGGATTTTGTGTAAACTTTCCTTTAATATACGTCTCACAAACACAGATATCTTCTTTCTTGTTGCAACTTATTTTGAGTTAAGTTAAAAGCTTCTTTAAATCACTGTTATTTTAGTGTCCAAATCTTTTATGCCAGAACTCCACTTTCGAAGAGTTATTTTCTTCTGATAGTGCGTTAACGATATCTCAATTCTCTCGAATGTAATATAAACCATCGATTCTCTCGGCCAGCACTTTTTCACACACTTTGTTGTCACGAATTACAGCCTCAAGCTTTCTAAAGATTATCTCGTAACCTTTATCCGTTATTTTACCTACGGAAATTAAATCCGTTCTTAAATCAGGAACGTAGAGAGTGTCTTCTAAACTCAATGATTTCCGTCCATCTCCGCTGAAGATTAATTTGATGCTATTACATGTTTGACCAGGGCGGGGTTTTTCCGTTATCAATCCTGACTCTTCGTTGATGACAGTTGCGAGAAAACCTATTTCCTCCACGTTGCCTGCCTTTTCTGACGAATTTCCATACTTCGCAGTGCAGTCAGTAATTTTGTGTCCCACCTTTTTACACCTGTGACACTTGAACCGAAAAGACTTGTTTTCTTGATTACCGTTGTCTTGCTTTTTCGCCTTCTTCCTGAATTTCTGAGTGTTTCCACTTTTGCTGCTACTTGCTATTAGAGGTGACATCATTTTGCTTCGATTTTCTCGCGTAACTTTCTTCCATGATTTTTATTTTCAAGGATCCCGGTTTAAGAAGATCATCACGCGATCAAATCAGAGTGAGCCTTTCTGTCGGCAACATCCCAGTCCTGCACTGCCTTTTCAGATTCCACGTTACCTTCCACTATAGCCAGTCTATCTTTTTCACCAGAGACGTACTCCCGGGCGTCGTTTTTTACTAATAGGTTTTTCACTTGGAGCTTACAAGTATCGAAGTTCTCTTTGCCCAAAGCTTCGATGCGTGCTGAGTATGAATCACATGAATCATACGAATCATATGAATCATTTTGTAGATGTAAAACAAACAATTGTATTTTCAAATATCTTATATTTAAAGAAAAGGGGGAAAATGGAGAATTAGTAAAAGGCGAAATGCAAAGGAATAGGGGAAAGACAATTTGATTTAATCTTCATTGAATCAGAATTTAATCTTTAATCTTTAAAAAGAAACTTACATCTTTTTGCTCCTTTTCTCTTCGGCGCCTCTCCTTTTCTTCCCTTATCGCCTGAAGTTTCGCTTTTTTCCTTTCCAACTCCGCCTTTCGGTCGGACATCATTTTGACGATTTAGCCCTGAAAAATGTCGAGCATATTAAAATAATGAGGTTAATTGAATCAAAGAAAAAAACTTTTTTGGTGTCTACAGTGATTGGAATTAACTGGTTTTTTAACTAGTTACTTTTTTCTGGAAACGATAGTGGAAACAAAGTTACTTTTGTAAATAAGAAACGAATTGGTAACTAGTTACATTTTTTTAGTAACAGTAACTATAAAAGTAGTTACTTTCGAAATATAGTTCACAATGTTTTTTTAATCGCAATAAATAAATTTGATTGCTTTTACAACTGTTTTTTGACTAAAAACTGACTAAAAGTGACTAATGTGAATTCATAATCTGACTAATGTTTTTTTAAATTCAAAAGAATTCAATGGAATTTATAAGAATTCCAGGTGCACTTTAAGGGCATGCTCTTCGGTGATGACGTGACCAAACCAGTCCTTGGTTATGAAATTTTTTTTGGTGTTCACCATGTCCAAACGCAATGATATATCGCTCTCAAAATTTGGAATATAGGAAATGAGACAATAAATTGCGTTTGTATAATTAGTTTCAGTAATAATTTTGAAAAAAATTATCCATGTGAAAAATAATGTGTACAATTTCATAACCTAGCTTGGTCATGTGATCTCTACTTTACCGACGTGGAAAGCTTCTTTTTTTCTCCGCTAGAAATTGCTAAAAATGCTCCAAAAATAATGACAGGTTACGGAGGTTACGTGTGTGCAGATACTTATTTTTTGATTTGCAGCAAATGTGCAAATGTTATTGTTTATATTGATTTTTTTAAATTTTTAGACGATTTAGTCCAAAATTTGTGTCAGTTATCGACATACGCGAATCAAAAAATCTGAAATGCATCAAACCAAACATTACCTACAAAGTGCTCGACTCGAGTGGTAATATCCTATTTTATCAATTTATAAATAAAATTTCTCTGAAATTATAAACATATTGATGTATACAAACGTTCTTTAGTGCTTTTTATTCAATCGTTCAAATTCTAAACACGATATCTCAATCCATGTGGACGTAGTGAGCACCAAAAAATATGAAAATAATTTCACACATTTATTTTTTACATGGATAATTTTTTTCAAAATTATTACTCAAACTAAATATACAAACGCAATTTATTGTCTCATTTCCTATATTCCAAATTTTGAGAGCGATATATCATTGCGTTTGGACATGGTGAACACCAAAAAAAATTTTCATAACCGAGGACTGGTTTGGTCACGTGGTCACCGTAGAGCATGCCCTTAACGAATTCAGAATAAATCAAACAAATTTTACACCAATGAATTAAATCAAATTCGAGCGAATTTAGAGAAATTCAAGGAAAATGAAAAGAATTCGATAAAATTTAAAAAAATTCAACGCAAGTGAAAAATGCAAATAATTCCAAATATTCCACTGATTTCAGTAAAACTGGAATGATTTGAAAGAATTCAAAGGAATTCAATGGAACCTGATAAAACGTTTTAGAATTCAAGGTGAATTTAAAAGACTTCAGGATGAATTAAAAAAAAAGATAAAATTTTTTTAATCCATTTAATTGGGTAGAATTGAGTGAATTTAGATGAATTTAAATAAATTCGAAAGAATTCAGCAAGAGTTCAAAAAATAAAGAGAATTTCAAAGAATTAAAATTTTTTTAAAAGAATTCAGGATAAATTAATAAGTGTCCAGGATTAATTCCAAATGAATTCAAATGAGATGAAAAAAAAATAACGTATTAAATAAAATTCGAGCAAATTTAGTGAAATTTAGAGGAATTGAGAAAAATACGATGAAATTCGTAAAAATTCCAGGTGAATTAAAAAAAATCAAGTGAACTGAAAACATTTCGAAAGTATTTTTAAAAATTCATTGAATTCATTAAATTTGGAATAAACTGAAAAAAAATCAAGCGAATTCAACGGAATTTGATGAAATGTCTAAGAATTCAAGGTAAGTTTAAAAGACTTCAGGATGAATTAAAAAAAAAGCACGATAAATTAAGAAAATGTAAGAGAATTCTAAAGAATTAAAAAGAATTCAGAGCGAATTTTAAAAGAATTGCATTTTTTGAAACACACACAAAAATTCCACTGATTTCAGTAAAACTGGAGTGAATTTAGAAGGATTCAAGAGAATTCGATTAAATCCATACAAAATCAAGAAAAATATAAAATAATTTAAATGAACATAATAAAATGTTTAAAATCCACACAAAAATCCATTGAATTCAGATAAATGAAAGTGAATAGAATTAGTGAATAAGAAATCTAACAATATCCATAAGAATTCAAGGTAAATTTAAAAGACTTCAGGATAAATTATTAAAAACTGAGATAGAATTAGTTTAAATCCATTTAATTGAGTATAAAAGGTGAACTAAAAAAATCAAGTGAATTGAAAACAATTAAAAAAATACGTTAAAAAATAGATTGAATTCATTAAATTTGGAATGAATTGCGAAAAATTCAAGGGAGTTCAAAAGAACTTGTCGAAATGCCTACGAATTAAAGGTGTGTTTAAAAGACTTCAGGGTGAATTAAAAAAAATCAGGATATACTAAAAAAATTGAAAAAATTGCAAAGAATTCAGGGTTAATTCCAAAGGAATTGAAAAAAAATCCAAAATATTCCATTTATTTCAGTAAAATTGGAGTGAATTTAGTAGAATTCAATTAAATTCATACAATTCAAACAATTCAAGAGAAGAGAACAAAGTATTTAAAATCCATTGAATTCAGATAAATGGAAATGAATAGAATTAGAAAATAAGAATCTGATAAAATCCATAAGAATTCAAGGTGAATTCAAAAGAATTCAAAGAAATTAGAAAAAAACAAAGGCATTCAAAAGAATTCAACGGAATTTAAATGAATTCGAAATAATTAGAAAGAATTGAATAAAATTCAGAAATCCTTGCGTCCTCTGTTTTAATTGTTTGAAAAAAGTGACTAAAATGATCTTTTTATTTTAATAAGTGACTATAATGAGTATCTTAAAAAAGTGATATGAAAAATATTTAGAAAAATATATTTCTAAAATAAGAAAGTAACTGAAAGTAAATTTCCGAATTTCACATCAACAAATCTTTCTAAAATTAGAACAGATAATTTTCCAATTCCCTAATCCCTATTCCAATTCAAAATTATAATTCTTTTGGAAAATTCCAGTTCCAACTCAGAATTTGTGAAAATTTTAAAATTCCCGGTTCCAAGGCAGAATTTAGAAATCCCAAAAAATCCCTAGGAATCATCATTTTTGTTAGAAAAAATGGTCCATATTACAATGTTTATGAAGATTTGTTATAATAATTGTAAAATTGATTGGTTAGTTAATAGAGTAATTTTTATTCTTAAACTTAAATTTCGGACATTCAGTCAGAAAAATATTTTGGCAAATTATTACTCAGAAAAAAATGTTGTTTAAATAAAAAAACCATACAGCAATGCAGTTATTTGGTTGATTCAATAAAATTGTTGTTGAGTCAACACAAACTGTTTTCTGAACGTACAGAATATTCTTAAATATACTCGTATTATTACTATCGAATAATTAAATAAATGAAAAATACTAAACAAATAATAATTAACCAATCTTGAAAATTTTTTCTAAAGTCCATGCATTTGATTGTTAATTAGAAGAAATTTTTATATTATTTTCGAATATAAATTTTAAGTACTTAAAATTCAGTGCATGTTTAACACATTACTATTACTAATAAAATATATTTCCCTGAGATTAGTGAAAATAATAAAAAGAAGTTTGACTTAAATAAGTATAAATTTACCTTTATATTGAAAATAATTGTTATTTAATCAAATATTACAATCACTTATACAATACATCAATTTTCAACTAAAAAAGATACATTTTCCACTAAAACTAGAACAGGTAAATTTTGTGTTGAAGAATAATTTTTCAATTATTTAAAAAAATTGAATTTTCAACAAAATATTTACATTTTCAACCAAAAACAGAAAAGTTAAATTTTTAGTAAAAACTTAATTTCCAACCAAATACAATTTCAACGAAATATTTAAATTTGAAAACAAACAGATGATATTTAAACCCAGAAGATTAAATTTCAATTAAATTTCTATCAAAAAATATAAATTTTTTACAAAAAATGAAATGATTAAATTTTCAGTTGAAGAAATGAATTTTCAACAGAAGTGATGAATTTTCTATTACAAAAAAAATGAATTTTGAAACAAATAGAATTTTATACCAAAAAAGAGAAATTTACAACGAAATACATAAATTTTCAATTAAAAAAGATCAATTTTCCACTAAAACTAGAACAGTTGAATTTTCAGTTAAAAAATAAGTTTTCGACAACAAAAAAACGAATTTTTAACAAAATAGTTACATTTTGAACCAAAAATAGAATAGTTAAATTTTCGGTACAAAATTAACTTTCAACCAAATAAAATAAACTTTGAACGAAATAGACAAATTTGCAAGCGAACAGATTTATTTTCAACCAAGAATATTAAATTTTTATCAAAAAAGATAAATTTTCCATAAAAAATGGAACAGATACATTTTCTACAAAAATTGGAATAGATCAATTTTCCACCAAAAATAAAATAGTTAAATTTTTAGTTAAAAAACTGAATTTTCAATAAGAAAATTAATTGTCAATAAAAAAAATAGTTTTCAACCAAAGAAATGAATTTTCAACGAAAAAGATAATTTAGTCACCAAGAACATTAATTTTCTGCCAAAAAAGATTAAATTTTAACAAAAAAGATTAATTTATAAAAAAAAGATTAATTTTTAACAAAATACATGAGTTTTAAACAAAATATTTCAACTCTTAAAGGAATTTTCAACCTACAAAGATGAATTCTCAAGAAAAAATGTAATAGTTTCATTTTTAACAAACAAAAAAATGAAATTTCTACCGAAAGAGATTTGTATTGTTATTATACCATTGAATTATAAAACTTAATGACATGTTTACATTCACTTAATTTTGGTAATATAATAATTATCCTCAGATTTTTCAAATATTAACCAAATTTGTTAAATTTTCTAATAATTAATCACTAATAACAGAATTAAGAAAGATGTTTTGAGATCTGCACTGGAATGTTTATTTAAAATATTATTGCTGTGTTAAAGAAATGAATTTTTAATTAGAATGATAAATTTGGAATAAAAAAAATGGATTTGTAACCAAATATCTGAATTTTGAACCCAAAAGATTAATTTTCTAAGAAAAAGACATTAATTTTCAACCTAAATAAAATAAATTTTCAACGAAATAGTTAAGTTTTCAACGAAAAAGATGAATTTTTAATCAAGAAGACTAAATTTCTATTAAAAGAGTTAAATTTTCAGTTTAAAAAATTAATTTAAAAAAAAAACAACTAATTTTCAAACAAATAAATGAATTATGAACAAAAAAGATGAAGTTTCAACTAATGAGATTACTCTTCTACCAAAAACATGAACATTTAACAAAATATTTGAATTTTTTCCTAAAACGGTAAAAACATTAATTTTCAACCAAATAAAATAAATTTTCAATGAAATAGTTAAGTTTTCAACCAAACAGATGAATTTTTAATCAAGAAGACTAAATTTCGATTTAAAAAGTTAAATTTCCAGTTGAAAGAATTAATTTTCAATACACAAAACTAATTTTCAACAAAAGATACATTTTCAGTTAAGAAAATTAATTTTCAACGACAAAAACACGAATTATCAACATAATAGTTAAATTTTAAACCAAAGAAATGTATTTTCAAGTAAATAGTTGGATTTTCTACCAAAAAAGAGAAATTTTCAACCAAATACATAAATTTTCAACTAAAGAAGATAAAGTTTCCACTAAGAATAGAACATTTTAATTTTCAGTTGGAAAAATAAATTTTCAACAAAAAAAACAAACGATTTTTCCACAAAATAGTTCAATTTTCAGTAAAAATAAAAAGATTAATTTTCAACGACACAGTTGAATTTGGAACCAAATAGATGAATTTTCAACCAAGAAGATTAAATTTCTATCAAAAAATATAAATTTTACATAGAAAATGGAATATTTAAATTTTCAGAATTCAGAAATGAATTTTTAATTAACATGATGAATCTTGAACCAAGGAAATCAATTTTGAACCCAAATGATTAATATTCTAACCCAAAAGATTAATGTTCTAACCAAAAATAAAAGTTTTGAAACAAAACACATGAATTTTCAACCAAAAATATAATAGTTAAATTTTCAGGAAGAGAAATAAATTTTCAAGCAAACAAAATTTTTTCAACAAAATAGTTACATTTTCAACTAAAGAAATGAATTTTTAACCAAAAAGATGAAGTTTCAACTCATAAGATTACTTTTCTACCAAAAAAGACGAATATTTAACAATATAATTGAATTTTCACCTTAAACAGATAAATTTTCAAACTAAAATAAAATAAATTTTCAACGAAACAGTTCAAACTGATGAATTTTTTTAACTAAGAAGATTAAATTTATTTTTTAAAAAATTTCTACAAAATACAGTTAAACTATTATTTAAAAAAATTAAATTAAAAAAATTAATTTCCAATAAAAAAAATCATTTTCAATCAAAGAAACGGATTTTCAACCAAATAGATGAATTAGTCACCAAGACGATTAATTTTCTACCTAAAAAGATTAATTTTTAACAAAATACATGAATTTTCAACCAAATAGTTGAATTTTTTAACACAAAAAGATGAAATTTCTACCACAATAGATGAATTTTAAAACAAAAC
>CAKNYM010053008.1:0-35282 GCA_932195095.1 Andricus curvator
CCCCCCCCCCCCCCCGTTTTTTTTAATCTATCGAAATCAACAAATGGCGACACTAGCCACTCATGTAAGTTACTGACGACTGGGAATACATCTTCCCCAGCATTCTCATCAAAATCGGTAACGAGTGGGTCAGTTTCTATGTCATCTTTAGTCACCCACTCTATTACTTGTTCGAGAATGTCTAGCTCGCACAGTAATTCTGTTTCTCTCTTTGAGATTATCCTTTTCGTTCGTATTTTAATATCACCACTGGCCATGCCATGCAATGATTTGTGTGCATGCTTTTCTGCTTTTTTGAGGCAAAATAAGCGCCACACGAATCACAGCTTCTTCCTGAGAATAAAAGAAAACCGTTACATTACCGTTAAAGTATAAAATAGCTGCAGCATAAAAAATATGTCTTTAGTGGGTGAAAATTATTACTTATCAGATACAGACGACTCATCTCCAATCTGATCCTGTACTGAAAGGCAGTAAAAATCAGATGGCATAGGTAAACCCGTTTTTTCAACTGGTTTTAACCCAATAGATTGCCTAAGGAAAAGGTCGGGGAAGCTGTGCTTTTCCTCAGTTTCTTCTGGGGTCGGAATCATAAGAAAACCCTTATTTGTCCTGCGCAACGGGAAGGGTGGTGGAAGTAAACCATTGCTCATGGGAAGAATATCCTTTAAGTTGCTCCTTCAGTCTCCACAGCAGTCTCTATCAGCACACTTGATGATCTGGAATCATAAAAGATAATTAGCATAGAAATATTAATTAAATTATATAATGATATGAATTAAAATGAAGAATTATGAAAAGAAATATTTTTTGGCACCGGTAAGTTAGTTCATACCTGAAGAAAATAATGACTCTCCTGGGCATGCAAATTGTACCACTCAGGCGATACGGCATCTAGTTCTTGAGAAATGCACTCTGGACGGACATACTCTGCATTCACTGGATAGGTATCTATAACCATGTTGCTCCAGACTTCTGCATGAGTGTCGCCAGCAAATTGAAAATTTTTCAATTCAAGGTCGCTATCAATTGTTACAGGAGAGTCGTTGAGATGAGAGCCAAAGTGATTGTGAGGAAGTATTAGGCCGGCAAGTTCGCGGCTTAATGGAGGCATACGTCTTTCCACACGATTATAAGCACTTCGCCCAGGAGAATTAGTGATAAAAAACAGAGCGTCAAGGTTATAGGTCTAAAAGTTATCTATAGCATGAGCTATTACTTTCTGGTAGCGCGGATTTACATCGGCCCATCATCTGATATAATTACTACCACTGGTTTCACTTAATTTTCATTTTCACCTGTGAAATAATAATAAATTACTTTAAATTAAATTAAACATTTTTGAGTGATAGTATTTTGCATTCTGACTGTTTGACTCTTTACCGTAAAACAAATCCTTGAAAGATTCTAAACGTAGGAGCCTTTCGAAATCAAAAGCATGCGATGCCGCAGTGCTAGAGCAATGCTCGGCGCTGCGAATGGCAATGTAGGTAGGCCCTGAATAAGAAACTGTCTTCGGATCGCCGATCTTGCCATTCTTGATCTTGATTGCTGCACAAACGCTTGGAATGAGCTTATGACCTGAAGCTACTACCCAGTCATGGTCAGGCAACGTTACTTTGTATTCCAGGTGTATCAGCATAGGCGCCTGCTTGTTTGCAGCAGTGAGACCAATAGGTACTCTGCTTTTGTCATCTTGAGCGATGACGACCACCTGACTAGGGCCCAGAATCGATATTAATTGCTCCACCGACCTGTATAAATAGATGACAGTTTAGTTAGAGAGCGGAAAATATCTAGAGGGATTAACTCA
This sequence comes from Andricus curvator, assembly GCA_932195095.1. Lineage (NCBI taxonomy): Eukaryota > Metazoa > Arthropoda > Insecta > Hymenoptera > Cynipidae > Andricus > Andricus curvator. The sequence continues at coordinate 1,814 of CAKNYM010053008.1, forward strand.
TTCTGCTGCCCGCATTAAAGGGATGTAACAATTACTTTATAGATGCTGTACAAAATTTTCTGCCACGGTGTTCCTTTCTCGCGTCAGCTTGAGCTCGGCAGAGTTTTACTGGCACCGTGCTGACGTGCCTTTTACCCTCAATCGTGGTAGAGTTTTGAGGTAGAAGCCGAAGGTAAGTACCACTCTGTGATATGTTAAAACCTTGCGCCTGGAGCTCTGTGTGTAGGTCATGCAACGTTTTGCAACTCCGTACTAACTCGGAGCGTCGCTCTACCAAACATTGCGATATCGATGATCGCCTTCAGCAGCTTCGGTTGATTCTCCTTAACTCGGGGTCGCCCTGGCCCTTTTCAGATCTAAAATTTAGGATAAAAATTGCTGATAGAACTTTCAACAAACCATTCACTGAAATATAAAAGGAAACATTTAAAAATGGCCAAGGATTGGAATTTAAATCTTCAGCTTACGTGTAGTGTCTTGGCTAGATCTGGACCTTCTCTTGTGAGTACTTTTAAAGTTGCTCGTCTCTCATGTCTGTTTTTTGTTAGCGCTTTGCTTTGGCTACCTTCTTTGCCAACGTCTTTTTATTGATCTCTAGATCCTTCTTCATTTTGTTAATTTCTTTCTGAATGTCAGGTCTACAGAGGCCAGAGTCACGACCCTCAATTGCTGCAATGACCTGTTTCTCCAATAAATTTATCTTGGATTTAAGGACATCTTGAGAAGGAGTGGTGTACTGACGGGTTGTACTGGTGCTGGTCACTATGCGATCTGCTTCGCTCTCCTCGTCACTGCTCGTCACAATTCGTGCAACCCTCCCACGCTTTCCTTCTGAGCAGGAAAAATCCATACAGCCATTGTTAGTTCCAAATTGACTGATAGCAATGATTTCTTTGAAGTAATAAATTACAATTGTTACCTCTTACAGGACTGTCGACTTGGGTTGGTGCAGGCATGCATCTGAAGGACATGTCGCTGAAGTTGAAGGCAATGCCGGTACAGGCTCAACGCTGGATTCATCAACATGAGAAGTTGACGTATTGCTAGAGGTGTGGACATTATCACGCGACGGTCTCTAAAAAAAAATTCGTAAGAAGGCAAGATATTACGATAAAAACATAATCTTAACCCAATAACATATATACTGCTCATATTAAAAGCATTCTCTATCATATTAAAATGAGTAATATCTACATTCACATACAAACATGATTATGTAAAAATCGCTGTATAAAAACGCTTGCATTAAAAATTATTTTGAAAAAATTTCATCAAAAGTGCGAAATAAACATTCTGTAAGTATTCTGTATATCAGAGCAGGCTCGCCTGCGGATAACGATGAAAAATTTAATTCTAAGTTTAAATAAAAAATAAAAACATGCTTTTGAGACATTGAATTTCTGAATACGGTTAAATAAATGTTGATGTGAAAAAGTTAGCCAATGATGAGAAAATCTACCTACAATTTTGAGATCAAAATTTCGTGGGGTTTCAAAATAGTATTTGGGTAGCGATTAAAAATCTAATTTTCTTTTTTTTTCAATAATTTAAAAATTACTCCCGAGATATGGGGATGGTGAATGAGAAAAAAACAGGTGTAATCAACTAGATTTTTCTGTTCTGCAAGAATAAAAATTGAAGGTGGCAATATCGAACGACAGTGGCGAAATTTTTCCAATAATTATAAAGTAAAACTTTTTTAAACACAAATTTGTTCATCTTACATTTTAAGAGAGATTATGAGACATTGAAAATTTCCAATTTCTTCTTATGCAAGCTTCTTAATACCGGCATTTTATTTTAAAATATTTAATAATAAAACATACCTGCTGAGTGAAAAAACGAAGACGAGATGCGTCTTTCTTTGTTTTGTTTTTTAATAGCTCTGCCACCTTTTTCTACATTAGCAGGGAATGATCCTTTATCCTGATTCAGAGATTTCCACAGCACATTCACGTCAATCTGTATTTTCAATTTTGAAAATTCACCTGAATAACATTTTCGATAGGCCTCGAAAAGTTTATTATAGAAAGACATTTTTCACATTATTTTACACAATGCTTCACTGAAAAATACTGAATTTAACACTACGCACGTGGTTGCGGCCAATTTTCTTGCCTCGACTCGTTCACTAATGTAAACAAACAAAAACATTTGGGCGAGGGGCACGCGGGAGTGGAGAAAAGACCCACTCGACTCAACTCGGCTCGGTTCGCACGGATCGAATTTAGGATTCCGCGCGCTATTTCAAAAAAGACGTAAGCCCTGCATTTCAGTTTTTTTCAACACCTGAATGTAAAACCACGTGGCTCGGACTCGGAACCCCCCTCCCCCCATGTAGTCCGAAGTGGCCTTTCGATGACCCCTAAAGAGACCACGTGGTTTATGGAAAGCCCATCAACATTCGTCAATTTGATTTGCTACTTTTCATTTTTTGGGGCATTTTTAGGTCACAATGCAGGGGAATTCACAAACAGCTTGTAAAGTTAATTCAGTTTTTTCGAAACACAGAAAGCAAGTAGCCTCAGGAGCCATAATACACTGTCGTTGCAATGTAAATACCAGTTGCACCCAACTCTCGAATTCTGTCCCCCTTCCTAGAACTGCTGGTCCCCGCAGTTTCTCAGGGGGCAGGGCGAGAGACGATTGCGACTTTCGCCTCGGAAGGATCGGTGTGCGCGAGTACATAGTCGAGTATATTATGCAATATTGCATTCCAAATAGAAAAGGTTAGGTGGCCCTGACTGTTCACGTTTGGATCCCTCCGACCTGTGGCCAAGGCTATTTGCAGGCACCCCCCAAAACTCAAATTTTAAGCAAACCAATTTGATCGTTCGAATTGTTTGCCTTAGTTGAGAAAAAATTTAACTTTTTGAATATAACCGCGACTAAAACTTTTTCCGTTTTGCTAAAAAAGTTCGTCACTCACAATATTATTATCTGATTATTAAACTGTTGAGGTAGCTCACAACATTTGTGTACTCATATAAATAAAAGTGTGCTGATGACAGATACGACATTGAAATCTATTCACTATTCAGTAAGAAAATTACTTCAGGTTCTCAAGATGTAATAAGATTAAAAGTACATGTCTCTAAAAAGAGTCTTTTCTTCTCACAGGCTATATTTTTTTATATAAGGAATCATCTGACCTACATTATTCATAAAATTCGAGGGAATCTTGTCAAATCCTCTGAAAGCCCTCGAAATATGATAAAATCATCCTTTAAAGTTTGATAAAGTCCTTTAAAATTTAATTAAAGTTTTTCAAATCTCTTGAAAACTTTGCAGCATAAGAAATCTTTTCAAATGTCTTGAATCGCGATAAATCATATAAAATCTTTTGAAAACGCTTGAAGTACCTTAAAATAATTTGGAGACTCTGTAATCATCGAAACCCTGTCAAATGTGTTAAAATTTCTTACAAAACGTTCAAAAACTACTTCACACTACCAGGGGATGAAAAATTTCATTGTTAATTTATCTTTCTATTTGAAAATGCAACTATTGAATTTTCCATTGAAAATTCATCTTTTTTTTCGAAAATTCAATTCAATGGTTTAAAATTACACCACTTTGCTAAAATTTATTTTTCTTGGGTTGAAGTTTGAACTAATTTGTTGAAAATTCGTTGTTTTTTTTTTTTTTTTTACATTCTCATTCTAATGAGAAGGTATTGGTTTTATGTAAAATTTGACATAGTCGGTTTTCATCAAATCTCCACGTTTTGAGACCCCCTGAGCTAGAAAAAACGATTTTTACGAAGGTGTCTGTCTGTCTGTAGTCTGTCTGTCTGTCTGTCTGTCTGTCTGTAGCCACGATAACTTTCGAAAAAATGATCAGATTTGATTGAGCTTTGGTACACTTTTTTATGGCCGAAAAATAGGAAACGAGTTCGTTAACCAGCTATTTTGGATGAAAATCCAAAAAGTGAGCACATTTTGAAAATTTTTGAGACCACTTTTTTGGAATATTTGAAAATGCTATGTACGGTTATTAGTAGTACGCAAAATGACGAACAAAATATTCTTATGACTTTTCGTGATAAAAAAAAAATTACTGGAGTTATAGCATTTTCAAAATTCCAAAAAACAAACGAAAATGAACATTTTAAGCCGAAAAACGCACGATATGAAAAAAAGTCAAGAGGAGAAAAACGTTGATTTCTGAACACCCTATAATATTTTCATAACAACTTTTTGAATTTTTTGAAAAATAAAAAATTCAAATTTTGATCGCACAAAAAATTAATGAAAAATCAAAAAAGCCATTTTGCTGTCAAACTATGCAAGATACCAGAAAAGATCATCTCACCAAAATTGTGCACCTAAAAAAGATCTACAAATTTCTTATCATTCACTTTTTGATATGACGCGTAGTTTTTGTTTTATTTGTAAAAAACAGCATTGAAAATAGAAAAATCAAATTTGTAGACGAATTACACGAGCTACGAAAAAAATGACATAAACAACATTTGTTTATTCAAGGAGGAGGTACAAATTTGTTGTGAATCATGTTTCCTTAGGATGCGTGGTTTTTGTTTTATTCGTGAAAATAACATTGACAGTAAAAAAAATCAAATTTTTGAAAAAACAATGCAAGGTACGAAAACATATAAATGAACAAAAATTGTGCATTCAAAAAAGATTTACACACCCGTAATCAATTTTTGTGGTAAGAATATATTCAAAATGAAAAAATTAACTTTTTTGATAAACGGCACAAGCTAAAATAAAATGTTAACTAATAAAATTTGTCGCCTGAATTATATCATTACTTTTCATATGAAATCAAATACAAATTTAGTAATTTGTATATGAAGAACATATAACACGAAGCACAAAGTGCGCGTTCAGTGTATTTACCAAATCGCACGCCGTAAGTGCGCTCAAACTTTTTTGTTTCTATCATACGGTTCAAATGATTTTCAGATCAAATATCGAGCGCGAAGCGCGAGTGTCTGGATGAGAATGTGTTCCTTAAGGTCGATAGAACCTTGAGTAAATAAAGTTCCTTTTCAGTCTAAAATAAAAATAAATTTAACAATCACTTAATATGTAGAGGTTTTGATAATTTTATAATATTTGCAAACAAACTTTTTCTTTTCATCGAAGTCGAACACAAAGTGCAAAAATCTAGAGGAGCCTAGCGTAAAGCGCGATGCAAATACGCCCGAGCGCGTAGCGCGAGGTGAACACATAATCGAGCGCGAAGCGCGAGATAAATATATGATCGAGCGCGAAGCGCGAGATTCAACAGTCGCGCGCCCTAGGCGCGCTCAAACTTGCGAGCGAAGCGAGCCGCGCGCGAAGCGCGCCATGAGAATGTGCCCGCGAAGCGGGCAGATTTTTTTTTTTTAAATTAATATTTGTTAGTTGGAAATTAGACTGCTAGGTTGCAAGTTCAACATCGTTGTCAAAAATTTATTTAATTGGTTGGAGATTGAACTCTTTTATGGAAATTAGTATTCCTTAAGTTGAAAATTAATTTTAGCACTGAAAATTTAAGTGTTCTATTTGTCCTCAAATTGATCATATTTTTGAGATGTGTGAGAATCGAGTCTTTCGTAAATTATATTTTAAGAATTTTCAGTTCTTTGCTTATAAAATTAATGATTAATATCGAATGATGCCTATTTATGATCCACTACACATTGTCGATAAAAGCAAGCAATTTTTTGTCAAAATATTACCTTGAAATCGAATACTTGATAATGATAATATAATTTTATTTGATATTATAATTTTTTTATAACAAATAATATTACATATGAATCATTTTTTGCTTGCACACACTCCTGTGCTTTGAATCCAAAGGATAATAAAAGTCGAAAAGTTGTTTACCAAATGATAGACGAAAAAAAAGAATCAACATTTGTTCATTATTTGCATTGATGTAAAATGTTTAAATATAACAATTCAAACATTGCTTTCACAAATCAGTTTTGAATTCAGTAACAACATTTTTCGATTAAAAATCAATTAAAAATTGCGTCCTACAAGTTATCTTTAACTATGTTATTTGATTTCACCCCACTGTGTCTGTCGTTGCGCGTGGATAATGAGGCTATGCTGCTGCACTGGAAAATTAATATCCCTATAAAGTATGCGCTGTAGCTAAAAAATAATGAAAATTCTATTGGCAGTTAGGGATCGTCCATATATTACGTAAGGCGTTTTTCTTTCTTTTATATCGTTGTGTCCTTTTCAACTTCACAGCAAGAACTCGCGACTGAACACTCAAAATCATGTAAGACTCTCAATTTTGAATATTCGAAGACAAAAATTTGAATGGTGTTGTGAGGAATAGCAAAAGATAAAACAAAAGAAGCCTTAATAACCATAATACATTTGAATTTAAATCTGTTTATTTAAATTTGATCCGACTACGGATTACAAAGACTATTATATTTTATTTTATCTTTTTTCTATTGAATTAATGATACACATGCTGTAGAGTGTCTTCATTGGAAGCAACTTCTTTAAACCAGCGTGGAAAAATTGGGTACTGTCTGCCTGCAGGACATTCCCCCATTTCAATTAGGGTCATATCGTCAACCGCACCGCTTATCATGTTTATTTTTACTCTCGAACTATATGCATCTGCCTTATATATTGCAAGGAGAATCCCAGTATACTCCAGTATTGCAAAAACGTCACCATTGGATGTTGATAAAACAATATGTTCTCGGGTTGGTAAGGGCACATATTTATTATGTTTTGCTCGCAATTTAATTGGTAAACTAATCGGAATAACATATCTTCGAAATTCGAATTTCCGGTTCTGATTTGTCTGGGGAATAAGCCGAATATATCCAAGTTTTGCAAGTGCATATCCAAGTACTTCATGAGAAGGAGGCCTGCCCGGAGGGGACCTGGGCGGTCTGGCAGGAGAAGAAGAACTAGGATTACGTTCGACATTGGGATCCCGTTCAAACTGTAGTGAATCGTAATTTGCAGAAGTTTTAATAAAACTTCTTGAGAACATTGGTTGACATCTGCCTACTGGACAATCACTTCTTTCATCTGCAGTCATATTATCAACTGCGCCGCTTATCATATTTATTTTTATTCGCAAATGATTTCTTTCTGTCCTATAAATTCCACGAAGAGTCCCACTACTATCCAATATTGCAAATATGTCATCATTGGATGTAGATAATACAATATATTCTTGGATTGGAACGGGCACATATCTATTTCGTTCTGCTCGAAATCTAATTGGAATACCGGCAGAAATAACGTATCTTCGAAATTCAAATTGCTGGTTTCGATTTCTGTGAGGAATAAATCGAACATATCCAAGTTGTTCTATTGTACATCCGAGTACTCGATCTGAAGGAAGCCTGCCGAAAGGGGAAATGGATCTGGCACGAAGTAGAGGTTCCTGAGGAGATGTCCGGTCAGGTGAATGTTGTCTGGCAGAAGAAGAACCAGGATTGTGTTCGTCATTAGGACTCCTGCTAGCAGGAAACCTGGACCTGCCACGAAAAGGAGCCTCCTCTGGAGAAATCCGTTCAGGCAAATGTTGTCGAGCAGCAGAAGAAGAAGAAGAAGGGCCAGGATTACGTTCGCTTTTAGGTTTCTCGTCGGGCTGTGAACTGCATTCTGCAAAAAGAAATAGAAGATTCTTTTGTTTTTGTTCAGCACATTTATGTCTGATATTTTTAGCTGAATTCAACGTTTCTTTGCAGAAAGCATGTTTCTGATGATTCCATAAAAACGATGAGAAATAATTTTTAATTATAACAACTCCCCACTGTACATTTTTCTTGTTAAATAAACATATATATATATATTTTTTAGAAGATGAGTGCATGAACGCTTCAATAAACTTAATGAAAATAAACGATTTTCTGCTATACAAAAACCTATATAAAGGAAACGGTTCTTAATATATCCAATTCTTTGGCAAATATGTTTTTATTCAGTTTTTAATGTCAATTATAACTTAAAAAATAATCATTTTAAATAAGCCGAATAAAGAATTGAATTGCAATTATTTCAAAATGCCATAAAGAAGAGTTGCGTTTCAAAACTTTCAAGTTGAAAATGATTAAGGCTAACCATGTTTGCATTTAACTTAACTCGTTGTTTTATTTGTGGGATTTATTCTGAATTTGTTGAAATTCTCCTGGAATTCTTATAACCCTCATCGAACTCTTTTGAATTCAAAAGAACATTTGGTATATTTTTAATATGCGTTAGTTACTTCTAGTTAGTTTCAGTCACATTTTGGGTTTAAAATTATTGTGTCAAAGAACTGTATTTAAAAACAAAATCGCATTTGCCCCCCGCCACCAATACTTTTACGACCTGTCTGAGAGCCCAACTAATATGTGTGCATGATTTGGTGCAGATTGATAAAAAACTATGGATTTGCATAAGCATCATACGTTTTAGGCCGCTTCATTTTGTTAATTAGATAATAATATATAATATAATAATACATATGTACATACACGATTATCCCCTTCTATATTAACATCATTGTAAATAATTTAATTGCAATTTGTTTATCCATTTTTGAGGAAATTTACCATTGTTTCTTTCTAATTTTTTGAAATTTTCAAAAATTCGACTATTTGGTAGAAAATGTTTTCGTAGGTTTAGAATTTAACCATTTGATTATTAATTCAGAGCTTATTGTTAAAAAGTAATTAATTTTATTTAGAAATTAAACCATTTTCCTGAAGATTCATCTTCTTTGCTTGAAAATTCAACTATTTCAAGAAAAAAGTAGCTATTTTGTTGGAAATTCCGCTGTCCTAATTGAAAATTCAACTCTTTATTTTAAACGTCATAATTTTGACGTCATCGTCCATAAAAACAATAAGACTAAGAAAAATTAGTCTCAAGTGTTACTTAAATGAGACCACTTGTGGGAACCTAGAATCGTTTCTTTTTGCACTGCAAATAACAGCATGAAGTTATCCTTTTTAAAAATGGAACGCGTAAAAAAAGAATGCCACAAAAAAATAAATCTTTAGTTGTTACAGTGTAAATATACAAATGGCTATTATATGACTATAAGCTGGAAAGGGGGACTTTAGGCTCGCTCCACAGGCCTGATAAATAGCCGTATTTATGCATGTATCATATGAAATATAACAAGAATTACAGACATATTATATTGTTTTATTCACCAATAGAATTATCGATGACCGCCAGAGTTCAAACAAAAGTACAGACCATCCGCATTTTCGCAAAGTAGATAAAAAATGGATTAATGCATTAGTGATTAATTTGGTTAACAACTGTATCTAAGGAATATTTCATTGCATCATCAGAGTACAAATATATACATAAGTCGCCGTTATTTAACATATATGTGAAATAATGACGTTATCAGTGTCAAGATTGTCTCTCGCAAATAATGATATCATTTAACATTTTTTATTACGATCATTTTAATTGAGACATTTTCATCTCAAATGGAAGGTATTGTTTTCATGTAAAAATTGAGTCAACACGACAACTTTCGAAGAAATTACCTGATTAAATAATCTGACTGAATATCTGATTAAATTTTCATTTGTATGGAAATACTCCGTTTTTGGAGTTGAACTGAAATGCATTTGTATAGCATGCAGGTATATATATTTTTTTGTTTGTTTCTAGTGTCTTTCGCATATGTTCAGTTACCTACTGAGGTGAAAATAAAAAGCAATGTAAGGCAGAAAAACTAATTTCACAGGTGAATTTTTTTTAAATTCATTTTTACGCTTTATTTCGATTTATATCATTCATACAAATGGATTCTATATCGTTGAGGAAGAAGTAGGGGAAGGGTGGAGAAGTAGAAGTATGTGAGTGGAATTAGGGGATGTAAGAAATGGAGAAGTGAGGGAACGGATGGAGTTGGAAGTTTGGGATGTGAGGGGTTAGGAAGTAGAGAAAGGTGAAGTCAGAAAATTGAGGAGGTAGAAAGTATGAGAAGTGTGGGATGCAAAGACTGTTAGGGGTTGTGAGATAGAGGAGGGAGAAGTAAGAGAAGTAGAGATCTTATATTATTATATATTTACCAATAGCATCAAGGGAAACAGCAAAAGCAAGGAATAGCGCACCCACAGTGATCATCATTGTTTACTTATCGAGTAGATGAGAGTAAATGGCAGTAGATGATACTGATTCAGCGAGAAAAGGAATTTCTGACCTCCTGCCTCACTAGACCAAAAAATATATACGTCGTATGCGGACAGCCGCTAGTCACTATCTTACTCGACATCATAAATTTGAGCCTGGAGACAAACACTTATTTCTTTAACAATGAAATTTCATAGAGATTTACTGGTCTATGTCCTTGTATATCTGTATGTCATAGAACAAATAATTGTATCTGAAAAATTACATCGACAAACGCTCATAGTTTAAACAAAGTTTCTAGAAAACAGATCTTTATTGATCCAATTTTATCTCTTCCAAGGCACAAGTTATTTTTTATTATTGCACAAGTTAATATGAAGAATTCATGTGATATCGTTCATCGATTTTTTTTCACAATGATCCAAATATAAATCTTTTATACACTTTTTTAATTCTACATGCACTACGTTTTGATTGTGGGAGAGGTAAATTTTTAACCCAAAAAGTCACGTTTTCAATCAGATATTTGAACTTTAACGAAAAATTTATTTTTCATCAATCATTGTTATTAGCAACCAAATAGTTGAACTTTCAAGCAGAAGAAACGGATATACGTTTTAATAACATTTAAAATGATTAACAAAGTATAAAAATGCAATACTCATGCATTGAGAAATATTTTTATGAAATTGAATTAAATTGTCTATATGCAGAAATATAATTTAAAAAATAATCGTCCGTAAGAATTTGTATTTGTTTCTTTACACATTAAGTAAAATACGACTGTATTCTTCGAGGGCACGAAAGAAACTGATTCTAAACGGTAATACTTGACAAGCGTCAGATTCTTCGAAATCCTTTCAACTTATTGAAATAAATTGAAAATTCATTAGAATCATTTTAAACACCCCAAAATCTTGGAAATTCTTTTAGATTTTGGAAATACACTCATATATTTGAAAATCTTCGAAATAATGTGAAATTCTGGAATTCTTGTGAACAAATTCCCTGATAAGCATTAAAATATTACAAAATTCCGTGAAATTCTATGAAAACTGAAATTTTCTGAAATTGTAAATCCTTGAAAGTAAACGCAGAAGAATACGAAAGGATTAAGTAACAAGGTGTTTTATCGTAATATCTCTTTCTAATTTTTATGTCCGGAACTTTTTCCTGTAAAATAAACAAACATAAGCTTTTGTCTAAATTTTAAATTTGAGACAGATTGCACTTTAGCGTGGAAATAAACCTCCTAATAATCTTAAACGCAGTTCAGGCATAGTAATTATTTATACTATTAGGAATTTTTACCCTAAACATCAAATAAACGGTTATGAGCTTTTGAATTATTAAAGAGTTCAGAAACAAATAACATAGCAGTGCATAGCCTGAGGCCCCAAGAGTTCTCGATAAATCTCGATAAAATTCCGAACGATCGTCTGCTTGCCGAATTTAGCCGATGTCGCTTGCGGATTTCTTCGCTTGGACATCTTTGCTCCACTCGACTCATTTACAACTTGAAACTTTACGTACAACAAATGCGAAATTTCGATTTTGTAACAAGAAGCGTGCTCGACTACTTTTGCCAAACAAAATATACGCAAAGTGCTTTGCGTATATTCTTCCCTTGTATTTCGTGACGTATTCGACTTCTCTTACAAATTTCAGGCACCGCAAAGTACTTTCCATATATTTTTCCATTGCATTTGGTCAATCTGCTCAATATTCGAAATTTTAAACATTCATTTTTTATTATAAATAATTAAAAATTATAACTTAAACCATGATAGTCAGACGCAGCTTACTTTCACGATTCCACTGATATAAAAAACTCATTTTTCCAAAAAATGTCGCTTAACTATGTTTTCCGTTGCAGGGCAGTACTGGTCGAGCTTGATTGGCCAATCAAGTCTTTTTTTTTAACCCGGGAGGACGGAAAGCCAAATCGAATTGGTATTATATCCATTGTTCCCGTTGATGTTATTAGGGTGTTTTAAGATTTCGATTGCTTCTCTATGTTTTCTTGGAAACATATGTATGGTTTTGCGATGACGGTGGTTTTGTCAATGAAAATGCTATGTCCTGTTTTCATATGATGCTCAGCTTGTGTTGATTGCGTGAAATGTTTTATTCTGACATTACACTGATGTTCCTTTACACGTTGGCTTATTCGCAAATATAAACTTTTCCACAAGAACAAGGTATTTTATATACTTCCGGATCACTGAGAGGTTCCTTTCTATGTTTAGGGTTGTTTAAAAGTTTTGTGATTCCTTTTGTAATTTATCTTTATCTGTCATGGAGACAGTTCTACATACAAATGAGTTAGTGCCCATTTGCTATTGAGATGGGTGGTGGTGGAAGGAGGCACGTAGGTATCTGTATATGAGGGTTTTCTGAAAACCTCATGTCCTGATGTGTTATCAGATTTTTTGTAAACTAGTACGTCCAGGAAAGGCTTGGATTGGTTGAAGATTTTAGTTTTTAGATGTTTCATACAGATTGTATCAGAGATTGGCACTTTCGTAATGAGAGATACTACGTCGGAAATCTTTAGGATGTCTTGGGGTTGAACGTGAATCTGTTGTATCTCTTCGATGAAGTCAAAAGTGTTTTGGACGTGTATGATAGAGTTTCCTGTGAAAGGATTCAGTTCTTTGGTGAGGAAGAGTGCTAGGTTGTAAGTTGGTGAGTTTATTACACTGACGAACGGTCTGAGTGAAATGTTGTTTTTTTGGATTTTTGGGAGATGGTGAAGTTTTGGAGAGATGGGATTAGTAGGTATCAATTTAGATATTATTTTTCTTTCAAGTTTACAGTCTTTGAGAAGGGTTTTTGTTATGCTGACTATTGTTTATGTGGGTTGTTTTTAAGTTTTTTATATGTATCGTCAGTTAGGAGGTCCATGATTTTGTTGTTTTAGTCTTCTTTATTCATTACTCCTGGTGTTTTGCCTTTTTCTTGCCTTTTCTCTTAACTTGATTATGATGTCTTTATTCCGATTGAGTTCTTTAATTATTATTTTTTCTTGTTTTGTTAAGTTTGAGGAGGGAAGTTGTGCCTGGTGTAAGATGTTGGCCGTCCTACGCCGTATTTCATTCACTTTTTGGGTGGAAGGGTATATATTGTGGATTTCAAAATACTGATGGTTTCTTCTTTCAAGATTTTAGAGGGAGTTACTGTAAAATTATATCCTTCAGGTGAGGCTAAAATTATTTCATTGCTGAGAGGCTGGTTAGGGATGCTAGTTAGTGTTAGTGTAGTAGTGGCAGTGTAGTGGTTAGTGTTAGTTCGTGGTGTGTGCCTTACTAAAAGTAATTTCTAAAATTTTATATTTGTTTTTGAGTGGAAACATCTTTAATCCGTTGGAAATGGTCAAATGGTATGCGATTCAAAGTAGACCAAATCTCAAATCTGAGAGTATTTGATGGCTTGTGAAGACCGGAGCTTACTCAAAGTGTTAGCTTTAGTAAAAAAACTCTCCCTGTAGAGTTCTTTCATAAGAAGGATATTAACGCACGCTACGAATCTCCTATTTGTCGTTTCGCAGAAATTTCTATTCTACAGGTAGACATTTTTTATGATTGCTTAGCAATTTACTAAAAAAATGTTCGGAAACAATTGACCGGATTTGGCGATGATTTGCACCCACAATTCCGAACCATTGATTTTTGTGGAAAAACCTTGGACTTTGGAGCTACATACTTACTACATACATACTACAAACTACATAGATACTACCCACCCTCTCTACCTACTTGCGCGAAGTTTTTTCCATTGTTCTTAACTTGGAAAATGGTACTTTGTGTGTAGTAAATTTCACCGCAAATTTACCTAGAATTACCATAACTTTTTAGGATAACACTAAGAGACGATAGTGACAAACAATAACAAATTGTTCAAGAAATTATGTTTGTAGACTCTAATTAATTATTACCTCACTCTAATTGATGAGTCGACATGAGCGAAAGGTAACAGAAAAAACCGCAACTTCGTCCATGAGTATATTGTTATAAAAAATAATTTATTGTTTAAACGATGTAAGTAAACATCTAGTCATGCGTATAAAGAAGTATTTCATATATAAAAACAATTTGCATTAAAAAAAAAACATAACAATAATGAGCACCAAAAACTGGCAAAAGAAAAATTTTTACTTATGAGCTATTTTCAAAAAGTAATTACTCGATTGACTTCTATGGCTAATTGTGAAGACAAATGTTCAGGTTCAATTTCATTCACTCAATATGTGACATTATGAATAAAATGTACGAAAAAGTTTTTTTTTCTTATGAGAAATACGTGTCAAACTTCATCAGGCTTTCGGAACATCTAAATATCATTTTTTTCAACAAAAGAAAGCTTTTTTTTATATTCGAGCAAATATTTGGACGATATGGATGAAGTTCGAAGGAGGCCATTTTTTAACATTTTCGTCTTTATTCAAACAACAGGAAGGTAATCGTGATACTTGTAAACAGGCTACGTCACATCTACCGAAGTAACGCATTTACAAGATTTTTTTCTCTAAAATGATGAAATTTAAATATTTACACACTTAATCTATTTGAACTTACCTTTTTCGCGCCCCGTGTCTCGTTTTGTCAATATATTTTTAGCATTTTCATTCTCCTCATTTTTATTAAATATTAGTTAGCAAGTTTTTTGATGCGCCAAACGGATAAAGTTTCGGGAACGTCGGACATTTGATTGTTTTTAAATTACGTATACTTATGTTTTTTGACGTGCCGATTACGGATATGATAGTGAAATTGGCGCAAATTTGATTTTTAGGGGAAACCCATAAAAACGTATATCAAAATGCACATTTTATGTTATATTAATTTTAAGCCTATAAGTAACAGTTTTCGGGATTTTTGAAGTTGGATATGGAAAATGAGAAATATTTCATATTTCCATTAAACGTTGGAAATGGGAACCTATGTGATCTACACTAATTGTGTAGGCAGTTACAAAAGTGCCTTCATTCCCCCCGTCCCTCCTACCTTGAGAATTTGATATCTTGAATGTATGCACAGAAAATTTCAGAAATCTTTTCGCGTTCCCCAGATATGAGTGAAAATGTTGAATTTTATCTCCGTTGGGATAAGATCGGACTTGCTGCTACCCGGATCGCTGTCAGCCGAATTAGAATATTTGAAACATTGCAACATGCCGCTAGATTGTTGCCGCATTGTCCTAAGTCATAGGATGAGTTGAACTCTAATTAGAAAATTCGAGAAATTTTTTATGGATAAGAATTGTTCAATCGGTAAGTTACTAGTGTACGACAAGTTCATGAATGTCTATTTTATTTATGCAAAATAAGGTGCTGTCCCTTCTTAATTCATTATGGTGGAAGGGTCCAATAACCACACTGTTGTTGGTGCACTCTTCTATACCACCCGGGATGCAGATTGGTTGAGACCTGGAACATTCCCGCAAAACTTTCAAGGTTATGAAGTGTTGATACGTATGTTCCTAGGCTCTCGTTTTACTTCTAGTTTTCTCATGCCAAAAGGACCAATTGCCGGTCATAACCCTGCACATGAAGTTTCTGTAAGTTCAGCTAGAGTTATGGATAGTGGAGGTGAAAAACGATGGAGCATTCCACCTTTACAATCCTGCTGCCCCACCTGCATATCGGGTTGCAAAAGACTGCATGTTTGTAATAATACCAGAAATTACACCGTTTTTTGGGGCAACGTTGAAACTGAAAAAGCCAATTGAGTTTGATGAATTGGGCCTTGATTAACTTCGTGCCGCGAGAGAGAGCTTCGAACCCCCGCGCCATGAATAGCAAGGCGAACAAGTACACCAATAAATTCCTTAAGGATATTCATACATTCTTCATCTAAAACAAAGATTTTATTATTTCTTCCATTCGCCGCCTTAAAGCTTTTCATATATCCTAAGTGTGTTAATTTTAATTCCAATTAGAGGATCTCGTATATTTCTGTAAATGTACAAAGGAGGGGTGCCAATGAGGGCGTTTCGGGCCCCCAAATGATTGGGCTCAAATTACGTAATATTGTTCTTTTGTATGTGACTCAGAAACATCTGAAACAATTCACCGAACTTGCCCAAATACAGGGTACTTATATGATGTATAAAATATAGCAAAGCGATTATTCTAGGAATTTGTCTACGGATTGAAATTCAGCAATGAATATCCACCATATAACGATCATTAAGGAAAATGTCAATTTAAATGCATATTTCTGATGCTTTCTCTGCTCAACTTTCCATTTTCCTATGCTATTACATATTTCCTACGCTTCATCCTTTTTTTCTACACTATTTTATATTTTTCCACGCCTCTTTCTTTTTTCCCACGTTATTTCATATTTTTTCACGCTGTTTGCTTCCTCATCGAGGAAGCTTTGTAATGGTAGCATTTTCCAAAATTTCTAAATTCATTTAATTAAATCTTCCTCAGTTTAAAAATGTCTAATACAATGTTCTAAGCAATTGCTCGGATGTGTGTGTGTGTGTGTGTGGATGTCACACTTTTTTGTGAACACGATTACTTGAAAACGGTTGCAGATAAAGTTATAACATTAAGAGGTGTTATTAACACCACTAATATCTTGAAACTGACCGCAGGGTTCCTAAAAATATTCATTGCATTTTTTAGCACTCTATAATATTTAAGAAATGAGTTTTGTATTGTAAAACTTTTTTCATAAACATAGTTCAAAGTTGCTTCAAGAACATAAAAGATTCTTGGGTTCAAGACGAATCGATTGACGTATGTATACCATTAAGCCATTTCCTTTTCAGGGTAGGCGTGACACTACCTGATTCGGGTAGTGTTTCTAGGTGGATAGTTTCTTGTAGTAAATAACTACAAGTGTGGGCTCACCACACCCACGATGTGCCAACAGCACTCAGTTTGCTCGAATGGTCACCCATCCAAGTACTAACCGCGCCCAACGCTGCTTAACTTCAGTGATCTGACGTGAACTGGTTTTTTCAGCGTGGTATGGCTGTTGGCATTAATAAATTTTATTAAAGAGTAGGGAAGTTATCGTAATTTATATTACATTTAAAACCGATTTTTATAGTAAACATTCTTTAATTCTCATAATTTAAAGTTAATGCGAGAATAAGAAAAGATGTGTTGATTTGAGACGAATCGATAAACCTGTACTATTTATACATTTGATCAAAGAGAAAGGAAGTTATGGTCATTTATAATAATTGCAACATCTGTTTCAAACAGAAAAACTTTCGAAACAATTCAAAGTTGACGTACGAATAGAAAAGTCAATCTATTTTAATTAATTTTTTCTGAAAAAAGATCATCTTTCGCTCCGCTGGGAGTATAACCACAGAACTTCTGATTTCCGGTCAGGTGCTTTCCCATTAAGCTACTAGAGAGATCGAGAGAAGAAACTTTTTTCAATAATACACGCATTACTAGGTTTCTTCTCTCGATTTCTCTAGTAGCTTAATGGGAAAGCACCTGACCGGAATTTAGAAGTTCTGTGGTTCGACTCCCAGCGGAGCGAAAGGAGAAGAGATTTTTTTTAGATAAAATTAACTGAAATAATTTTTAATGCTGACAATGTTTGTCAGGAAACCCTAAAGCTGGGAAAGGGATAGGGTGCGTCATAACCTTTTCTTTCCCTTTTCCAGCTCGAAGAATTATAGTTTCGAATACAAAATTTGATTTGTCTAGTTTGTCTTTGTGTTTAAAAATTTTTTTTTGTATTATTTTATAATTTTGTACTTTTTTGCAAATTTCCATTTTTAAATTGATCAAAATGAAGACTTTGGTTTGCCTATTATTCAAAAAATCACTAATGCTCCTTCTATGAGGAAGGAAAGTGCTCGTGAAATGAGCATCATATAACTATAAATACGAACAAAGTGGAAACACTCGAGATCGAATTCACAGCTAGTTTCATATTTTCTGACGCCGTTACCCATTTTCCTAAACTATTTCATATTTTCCTAAGCCTCTTCCTTCTTTCCCAAATTACTCCATATTTTCCTATGCCTGCGCCCTAGGAAAAATATGAAAAAAGCATATAAAAATATAAAATAGCGTCGGAAAAAGCAAGGGGCGTGAGAATATATGAAATAGCATTGAAAATTAGGAATGAAAGATTTCTAATTATCGTTATATGGTGAAATATATTGCTGAATTTTAATCCGTAGACAAATTCCTAGAATCTTCGCTTTGTTATATTTTATACATCATATACATACACTGTTTTTGAGCAAGTTTGGTAAATGAGTTAGATTTGTAACAGGGTCAAATGTTAAAGTATCTGTCAAGTTGCTTGAAATCCCATGTAAAATGATACCAAAAAGGCTTTTCTTCTCCCTAATGAAACGCGTATTCGGAAAATCGCTTCAGGGGTACGTAACTCAAATTCAAAGGAACAACCTCGCTTTATTTGAGCCCAATCGGTTAGGGGGCAAAAAAACGGCCTTATTGGCACCCCTCCTTTCTTCTGAAAATTATGTATACCCATTGGAATATATAAATAAACTCATAATTTATCAATAATAAAGTGTTTCCCTTTTCTCAAGATTTTATTCAATGTGTGGTCGAAATTTCCTCGGATTTTGTAACACAAATTGAACACTTGCTGTGAACTAGGCAAAATCTGAAAAAATATTTAAAATTATCAGGGCGCAAGCCATGAAACATTGCCTGTAATTTAAAATTTTAAATTCATGTCTTTATTGGTTAGAATATCTACCAATTGTAGAATTGTAGAATTATTTTTATAAAGTTTATCACAATTTTCTAACAATAAATTTCTTCTCTTGTGAATTCCTTACAATACTGCATGTTAGGTTACTTGATTTTCCCCGACAGTCACTTTTGGAGTTATTTTTATGAGAGCAAGATGCTTTCCCACTCTGCTCTCATAATGAAAAATGTTTTTTCATTTTATATATTATAATTAGTTCAACAATTTTTTCATAAATTATTTAAGTTTATTTACCACATAATTTTTTTATTCTTCTTACAATTGAAACATGGTAACTATAATTCTTTATTATTTTGAACTTAACCTCTATCTTTATTATGATGATTCAACTGCTAGTCAAATAATATTTTTTTAAATGAGATTTTATACATTAAATTGTAATTGGACACACGTTCATATATCTTTTTAACCGTATTACTGATTTTTTAAATTAAATTTAAATCATAATGAACTTTACTCCAAAAAATGACTAGGACTTTCGTAACTAATTCGTAAGTGGTTGTTTACACCTTTTAAAATTGTTGATCTCAATAAATTTAGTAAGATTATTATTAATACGCATTTTTAGATTTTTTGTATATATGGCTTCCCTGATGATAGAAATTGTGTGTTTCCAAAACGCTGGGTTTTGAAGATTTTAATAAACTTGTCCGACTGAGTTGATACAACATTTTGTTGAAAATTTAACTATTCTATTTTTGGTTATAAATGTATCTTTTTTGTGACAAACTCTTGGTTTTTGCTAGACAATTAATTTTGGAAGATGTCGTGCATCTTCTTGTCGAGGAGTGAGTATTCAAGATGGATAAGATTTGATGCATTTTCCTCACCCCTAATATTGAAGTCAAGGCCGCGTGTATCAGCAGCCTACTCCGCTGCGTTGTACAGAAACGCCCCTTTGCCCACTTCTTCGTGTTTCCTGACCATTTTAAGAAGAGGGTCTCGTCCATTTGCGACCATATGTGATGTACTCAGAATAATCCTGTTGTGAAGACATACAAGATTCAGTATTCCGCGACCACCTTGACCGAAGACTTAAGGTGCATGCTTTTGTTCATGTGCATAAACTTTCGGGATCCGATATCGAGGGATCTGATCTCGTCCTTCGTCCATGAAACTACTCCAAATGAATAGAGTACTACGGGGACGGCAAGCGTGTTCGTTGCAGATACTTTGTTCCTCGCCGACAGTTCGGAAGACCATATCGGTCGGATGAGACGTTTGTATCTGCATCGGAGAGTATCCTTCATAGATGTCACGTTCTAAATTCGGTTCTGTGGCACGCCCAGGTATGTATAGGTCTCTCCAGCGCAAAGGTGTCGTATAGCGCTTCTGTCAACGAGCTCAGGATCTTCGGGGATGCCATTAAGTTTTCCTTTCTTCAAATTAACCTTGGCGCATTTCTCTAACCCGAACTCCATTCCAATCTCTTGCGTGTACTCTTTGACCATTTTTAGAGCTAGATGTAGTTTCTCTTGATTGCTAGCATAGATCTTGAGATCATCCATGTAAAATACATGAGTGACCTTATGCTTTCGGTTTCCAGGTTTGCAGCAGAGATACGCTTCGGAATGGCAAAGTGCGAGAGATAGTGGCAATAATGTGAGGCAAAAGAGGAGAGGGCTCATGGTGTCACCCTGAAACACACCTCTCTGAAAGGTGATACTGTTAGTGATCACACGATGTTTTCCAGATGAGATAGTAAATCTGGTTTTCCAAAGCGGCATTAATGTCTCTATGCACCTCACGATATGTGGATGAACCTTTAGGCTTTCCAAAAGACAGATGATAAGTCTATGGGAGGTTGAATCAAAAGCTTTCCGGTAATCAATGCAGGCCATCGATAGCAATCGCTGATAGGATTCTGCGTCTTTACAGACACATCTATCGATGAGCAAGTTCTCCCGACATCCTGCTACGCCTTTCTTTGAGCCACGTTGTTCCTACATCTCTCGCCACACGGGTCCAATTGTCCGAACAATCCTATCATTAAGGATATCTGTGAAGATCTTATACAGTGTGTTCAGACAATTTATTGGCCTGTAATTCTTAGGGTCAGCTAAG
Organism: Andricus curvator; assembly: GCA_932195095.1. Taxonomy (NCBI): domain Eukaryota; kingdom Metazoa; phylum Arthropoda; class Insecta; order Hymenoptera; family Cynipidae; genus Andricus; species Andricus curvator. Next base: position 22,695 of record CAKNYM010053008.1, read on the forward strand.
TTGCCCGTCTTCGGTAGGAGCACTGTGCGCCCTTCCACCAACCACTCCGGAATAGGCTCTTCCGACTTTAGATATGAGGTGAGAATTCGGGCCAGATGCTGGTGGGTTGAAGGAAACTTCTTCCACCAGAAGGTCTTGATACCATCTGGTCCCGGAGCGGAATAGTTCTTCATGCCTCTTCATACGTTTTTCACCACCTCGGTAGTGATAGGTGGGCATTTCTCCTCAGCTGTTATGAGGGCATTGCACAGCTCCTTGAAGATATTTATGTTCTTTGAGCCTTCTTGCAGTGGATGTTGGACTTCGTAGACTTCTCTCCAAAATGCTTCGACCTCCTCTGGTTTGGGCGGATGGTCGACAGTAACTGGAGGGTCTTGGAAGAGTCGAGATGGGTGAGACAAAAACTGTTGATTTTCTCTGACCCACCTCTCTCTCCGCTCTAGACTTCTCCTAGCGTTAGATAGTACTCGTATTCTGTCAACAATATGCCGCCTGATGGTTAGTAGCTTTGACTTGTTGATTGTGTGATGACGGATCCGCAGTTCGCGCGCGAACTGTCGAACCTTGGCAGTGAAAGTCTTGTCAGATGTTATGTAGTCAATCACACACTGAATGCGGGACGCATACTGTCTTGCCCAGTCTATCTTTCTGCTAAGTTGATGCATTCGTCTTTCGAACTTATGATCAACCATTGGTTTTGTTTTACGGTTTGCATCTGCCAAAGTTCTCGCTGCATTGTAACCTGAATGCTGATGTTTCTCCGGGTCTTGAATCATCGTTCTTCCTCTATTGGATGCCTGTTCGAGGTTGGTCTCAGTGTCGCCTCTCTTTCTCTGTTGCCGGCTTGTTCTGGCTGCGGTTGTGTAGGCGCTCCGCTTATATAACCCCTTTTCCGGAGGTCCTCGGCTCGGTTTCGCAGACGTTTTTGCGAAAAATCCGAGAGCTCTGGGTGTTTCTCGCACCACAGAGCATGCAGTCGCGCCATGCAACCTTTTCGTTTAGTGGCCATACTGGTATCATAGCACTCCAGCAGGTCGGGAGCCCTGCGCGTTCGATTGTTATGAACTGCACTTCCTACAACTATGTTTGGTGTTGTCATTGTTGTTCCTACGAGCATCTAGGAAAAAGGGTTCGTCCGTCCTTGTAGAGCCCGGCGTGCAAGGATAAGGCTGATACTCTGAGAGGTCGCCCGATATCCCAGAGTCACCGTTTGAGACACCTCACCCAGGTGAGGTAGGCGAGGGCCGAGGCCCGGGTTATCCAGCTTCGGCCCTCGCCTGCCACTCGTTCAAAAAAAGTTGCCCTCACCATGAAAAGACGGTGCTCTTCTCTTTGCTATGCAATGTACTAATTTTTACATTCTCATCCTATAATGGGAAGGTATTAGATTTGTGTAAAATTTGACCCCCCGCCCAATTATGTCAAATTCCCACATTTTGAGACCCCCTGAACCCAAAAAACAGGTTTTTACAAAATTTCTGTCTGTTGGTCAGTCTGTCTGTCTGTAGACTTTTAGTTTGTTAGCACGATAACTTTCAAAAGAATTCACCTATTGGATTGGGCTTTGGTATGGACAGATATTACTAGTACTCAAAAAGCAATCAAAATATTTATATGACTTTTTTTGATATAAAAAAAAATTACCGGAGTTATAGCATTTACAAAATTCCAAGAAACAAACGAAAATGAACATTTTAATATAAAAAACGCACGATATGAAAAAAGTCAAAAAAAGAAAAATGTTTCTTTTCGAACACCCTACAATATGTTCAGAAGACCTTTTTTAATTTTCTTGAAAAATCGAAAATTAAAATTTTGATCGCACAAAAAAATAATGAAAAATAAAAAATTCCATTTTGCAGTCAAGATATGCTAGATATGAAAAAAGATGAAGAAACAAATATTGTGCATATAACAAAGATCTACAATTTGTTAATGATCACTTTTTGATAGGATCTGTAGTTTTTGTTTAATAGAAAAATTAAATCTTTAGAAAAAAGACGCAAGGTACGTAAAAAGATCAATAGACGAAAATTGTGCATTAAAAAATATCTCCAAATTCGTTAGCAATCACTTTTTGATAGGATGCGTTGCTTTTGTTTTAATCTTGGAAAATAAAATTAAAAATAAAAGAATTAAATTTTTGGAAAAACCACACAAGAGACGAAAAAAATTAATAGGCGAAACTTTTTCAACCAAAAATGATCGACTTCGTTGTAAACTTTAGTTGTTAACATTTTCTTAAAACCACTTTACGCTAGGATGCGTATTTTTGGTTCAAATCGTAAAAAATGACATTAAAAATAAATAAATTAAATATATGGAAAAACGAAACAAGTTGCAATAAAATGTTTAATAACAAAATCGTTTTTTTATAGGTTGCGCATTTGTTTTAATTATAAAAAAAAGAGAATGCAAAGAGAACCAAAAGTTGTGGCGGGCAGATTTTTTAATATAAAATTGGTCCTTTTGATTTGAAAATTCATCTTTTGCTGGAAAAGTCGTCTTTTCGATATTAAGGTATATTTTTGCAAATTTTAATTCTACTGTTATATCGTCGGTCCAAAATTCATCTTTTTTAGTTTAAAAAACTATCATTTGGTTGTTAATTCAACTCCTGTGTTGAAAAGTCAAAATCCATTATTGGGTTGAAAATTTAATGTCTCGTGTTGAAGTCATATTTTTTGTTGTAAAAGTTTTCAATCGACTTTTTGATTGAAAAGTCTACTATTACATTTTTAATCCAGAATTCACCACTTTTGGTTACAAATTCTACTCTTTCGTTGAAAATCTGATCATTTCATTGACGATTCATTTTTTTTTTAAATTCAACGCTTTTGTTGAAAATTTGCCCTTTTTGATATAAAATATGTCCTTTGGATTTGAAAATTCATCTTTTGATGAAAATTCATATTTTGCGAGCACTGATTCTATTACACACAACATTCTACTAATAGTGTACAACAGCCCATTATGAAGCAGCAGGTGAATAGTGAGAAACCACGAAGGGTCTGTCAGAGCCAGCAGGAGGTGGGTACTCACAACCCACAACAGCCTAATGTCAACCAGCAACAGGCTAATAGAATCACACAATAGCCTACTAGTTGTGCACAGCAGCCCATCATTCTGAACCAGCAGCTTACAGTCTGTCACGAAAGAGCGTGCCTCCTAGTATTCTTAGCAAAATTTAATAAGACGAATTTTCTTCGCATGAGTACATTCTGCTAGATGCAAAAGAAAGACGGAATCACCTTAGTGGAAGCGACCTCCAAATTTTTCGAATTTCACGAGACAACTAAGCCAAAGTTCCTAAAGCCTTTCCCCAAAGCATTCTCTTCACATGCGAATAAACGTTTTCAATCGGATTCGCGTCCGGGGACTGCGAGGGCCACTCGAGCGTTTTCACTCCCGATTAGGCCTCCCAGACTGTGCACAACTTGCTGCGGTGTTTGAGGTAATTGTCTTCTTGCAATATCCGCTCCCTGCTTTTCATTGCAAGGCAGCTTTCGGCACAAGAAACCAACGATTTTCCGTAGATACCACGCATTTTCTATAGGAAAAACAGGGAGTGGATATTGCAAGAAGACAAAGACCCCAAATACCGCAGCAAGTTGTGCACCGCCTGGAACGCTCAAGTGGCCCTTGCAGTCCCCGGACGCGAATCCTCAGTTGTCTCGTTAAATTTGCAAAATTTGGAGGTTACTTCCACTTCCACTTCGTATATGAAGAAAAACTGCTGGACAGCATGCCTGTGAGATGCCAGATAATCATTGATTTCAGCAGAGATTGGACAACATCCTCAGGTGATTTCCTCGTTGTTTGTGTCTAGCAGAATGTATTCAGGTAAAGAAAATTCGTCTTAATAAATTTTTCTAGAATACTAGGAGGCACGCTCTTACTTGACGGACTGTACTGCTGGAAATCAACAAAGGGCCTGTCAGAGCCAGCTGGTGGTGCGTACTCACAACCCGCAACAGTCGGACAGTTAATAATAAAAATAAGAAATGAAAAATAGTTATTTAACAAGAATACTATATATAAACGTAAGTAAACATACATAATTGAAAGAAAATAGATACATGCACAAGTTTATATATAGCGCTATTACAGATGGGCTTAAGTATTACCAATCAGTGATTCCGAGGGTAGAATCTGAGGTGTTTAATAAGTAAACAAAAAGAAGTTTTGTGAAGTGATTTTGTGACGGTGCATTTCTAATTGTAAAAAGTAGTTCGTTCCAAAGACGGGTACCACGAATCATAAAAGTCTTCCCTTGGCGACGTTAAGAAGTCCTGCTCTTTCTCTGTATTGAGTAATATGTTCACTTTTAGGGATGTTATATATGAACCGAATGCAAGCATTAAGCGCACGCTCAAGTCTGTCATTCAGCTCATCAGTAACATCATCATACACCACGCAGCCGTAGTCAAAGAAAGGAAATATGAGGCTTTTAACTAGGAGGACACGAGTAGAAGTGGGAAGTGATTCTTTATTTCTGTTAAGCTGTTGGAGGACTCGAAATGTTTTCCTCGAAATATCTGAAGCTTGTTCGTTCCAAGTGAGAGAACGATTAAGAACAAATCCTAAATCTTTTGCAGATTCAACAAACGGAATGATACGCCCCTTAATCAATAGCGGAGGTAGGGTGGCAATTGTTTCGAGTGATGGAGAGGAAGAAGAGCCTAGGATTATAGCCGAAGTTTTAGCAGGGTTGGGAGTGAGGCCACTTGTCGAGGACCACAGCACCATATTAGAGAGGTGTAGCGATTCAAGCCTTGTCAATAGTAGTTTATGGTTAACTGTATCAAATGCCTTAGAAAAGTCGAAAAGAACAACAACCGTTTTGTGTACAACAGCCCATTCTGAATCAGCAGCTTACTGCTGGAAATCAACAAAGGGCCTGTCAGAGCCAGCTGCTGCTGGGTACTCACAACCCACATCAGCTGGGCCTGTACCAGCAATTGGTAGCATTTCAAGAATCTCAAGAAGCACCGCAAGGACTTATGGTGTGCGAACAATCGGAACAACAAGTATGGCCAGGGCAGCAAGTGTGGACAATCAAGCAAGGATGCAAAGTGGAAGAAGCACTTGCACAATCTTTTTTCCACGAGCAGCAAGTGGTCTAGGCTCAAAAAGCGCTCTTGTAAGCCCACGCGGCGTTCGAAGGAGCTCAAGAAGAGCTCCGAATAGCGCTGGCAATGCAGGCTGAAACCCATCAGCGCACAACAGAGGCAGCTCTGCAGCAACCACTGCATTTAAATCCATTTTAGGTCAGTTGAAAGTTCGTTTACTTACTTTAAAACTCGTCTTTTTTATGTGTGAAATTGAATCATCGTGGTAAGAAATTCATATTTTTTGGTTGAAAAGTTATCTTTTTTGGTTGAAACTTCTACTATCTGATTGAAACTCCATGTATTTTTTTGAAAATTCGTCTTTTGTGGTGGAATATTAATATTCTTGGTGAAAATGTAATGTTTTTGGTTGGAAATCCATAACTTCGGTCGAATATCTTCTTGATGATTCGCGTTTCCTCTGTTAAAAATTAATATTTTTATCTGAAAATATAACTCCAATAGTTTCGGGTAGAAAATTAAACGTATGTGTAGAAAAATCTTTTTTTGGTTTTAAAATTCAACAATTTTGTTGGAAAATCACGTTTCAGTTAAAAATTCATATTTTGAGGTTGAAACTGAACTGTTTTCTACAAGATTTCTCTTTTTGGTTGAATTGAAGTATTTTAGATTGAAAATTTAAATATATTTTTGTTTAAATATCTACTTGTACTGTGATTGTTGAGGATTTTATTTGGTTGAAGATTCATCTGTTTGGTTGAAAATTCCTTTTCCCGTGTTTGAAAATCAATTGTTTTAAGGCGTCATTCTACTACCTCACTTTTGAAAAATCGATTTTTTTTGTTTACATTTTTCGATAGGTTATATATTCAGAAATATCTTATCAAAATTTCACACAGAAATTCGGAGTCTTTCTATACTTTTGAGAGCTTGGAGCAAAAGCGCGTAGAGAGCTGAGTGCTTGTAAACATCGTAGCGTTGTTTCATTTTGTGCAGTTTCGTTTAGTGAAAATGTTAGATATAAAGTGAAAGAGATTATCAAATCAGGAGGATTCATCCAAACAAGCAGAAGGAATATTACATGGAGCAGGGATCGCTGATTAAGTGTAAGTAACTTTTTCTCACAATTTTTATGTTCCGAAATCTTTAAACGCGTTTTTCTCGAAACAAAGTTTTTGGGCTCTGCGCGCACGGTTTCTCAAAATTTTTCAAATTTTTTACGTTTATTCTGAATATAAGTATCTACAGAGTGACGAAGCGATTTTCAAATTTTTTAATTTTATCATAGTTAAATTAACAAAAAAAGAGCAAAAAACACGATTTTTGGAAATTTTTTGTTTAAACTGCCGCAATTTGGTATTTTGCAGAATAAAAAAAATCTGCTTCGTTACTGCAGAGCTATGATCATACTAATGTTACGTCCTGCGACGTAACGGAAATTATACATTATAATTATTCGTAATATAAACTTAATTATAAAATACAAATTTGCCTTGTATTGATCCAATAGTATTGATTTCAACAAATAGCAGACATCGCATGCGTCTTCACCCTAGAAACCTTACATTTATGAGTTTTCCAGTCTCCCCTCATCGCGTTAAGTTAAAAGGGAAAACCCAAAATGGCGACTACGAATTTTCCAGTCTCATCGATCTGTAGGATTCGCATGGAATCTGTGACATATAAAAACCCTACCGAAATTAGCTAGTTGAGTTCTTGTCTGTAATCCGCCGTAGGCTCTGCCCGAATCCGTTTAGTCTAGTTCTTGTCTGTATTCCGCCGGAGGCTCTGTCCGTTCTGCTATCCGTCAGTCTTGAGTTCGTTTTCTGTTATCCACCGTAAAATCTGTCATTTACTCGTCCGTCTATCCGAATTCTGTCTCCGTTCGAAGTTCAGTGTTTACTGTAAAAATTAAAAATTGTATCACATTGGTGTTGTGCACAATTTGGAATATGTGTACTGTGTAAATTGCATTAAATCCCGTATCATTTTGGCTTTCTGGAGCTGAAACCCAGGATCCATCAGGCGTACCAGTTGATGAACTATCAGTCTTCACTTGTCACCCTGAAGACCATCCTCCGGTTCCAAGAGAAATCTGGGCTAGTCATCTCCTCACTGGAAGGGATCATCGAAACTATCACCCTTCACGATGATCCACGTAATAAACCATGTTTAGATCTCTTGCCCACACTACGAGAGAATTTGAAGGTCGCCAGGAACTTTCACTGGACAAACCTGGACATTCTCCTAGAATTGGAGCGCGAGGTTCATCAACAATAAATTAAGTATGTAGCAATCTATTTAAATTTCACTGTGTAATTCTCTTTTCCTCCATTTGAAATTTAATTGAAGTCTTGTCCTTTACTTTTGAAAGCTGCTTTATCCGGGAAAAAATCAAATTCGACTTTGAAATCTGACTTCGGGAGTTAATAATGCACCACTTCACCAAATGTAATTAAGAATAAAATAAATCTATTTAAATGAAATAATAACTAAAATCAGTACAAATTATTTGATCACCTCTCTCTCTCTCTGTTTCTCCTCAAATCCCGCTTCGGCAAATCAGTATAGTTAAGTTATCTTAACTGTACCGATAAACGTCGAGCAAAACGAGGATCTATAAAACAATCAGGTAAGTGACGTAAATCATTTATTTATCCAGACGTCACACTAATTAAGACAATTTCTGATTTATTTGTTTCAGATGATGCTGACTGGAGATATCGTGCGCGCAGTTGACATGCCTTTTCTTTAGACACTTTGCTTATTGTTAAATAATACCTAAATTAAATAATAATTTTATGTGAAAAGATTGTTTTTGTAAACATTAAGACAGCATAAATAAACTCTTAAAATTTTATTCAATTATATATAGTAGTCGTTGAGAAAAAAATTCTGGAAAATCACCTTTTTTGCCGAGATAGTAGAATGACCCCTTAATACGAAATTTTATTATTTCATTTTTGGTTGAAAATTCATCTCTTTGGTTGGAAATGTACATATTGTGTTGGAAATTCGTGTTTTGTTTTGCTCAAAATAATTGCCTAACTCTAAAGTGATCTTTTTTGTTGAAAAATAATGTATTTTGTTGAAAATTCGTTTTTTCTTCTTCAAAATCATTTTTTGTAACTTAATATATATCTTTTTTATTTCAAATTTTATGAATTTCATTTTCATTACAAATCTTTAAAATAAATGGAGGAACAAGCTTTTTTGCATTAACATTATTGGTATTCTATATGCGTAAATTCATTTTTGTACCAGGGAAGAAATAATTTACAACTGTTAGTTTTTTAAAACTTTTTTTTTCAATCTTTTAAAGGCATATATCTACCCGCACTTTTTCGGCTAAATATATACAAGTCTACCCGCAATTTTTTCTAAAAAATCATTAAACATTTCCCAAACAATTTCCTCAAAACAATTTACAAAAATCAATTTTATATTGAAATTTCAATTCAAAACCCTCATGAATAGCACACATATATCCAAAGTGATTTTTTCGAATTTCATCATTTCAAACGACTTCCATTCTCGATTTATAGGATTTTGGGTTTTTTCAGAAGGGCGCCAAATTTGCCAGGGATCGCGCAAATTAAAGGATGGGAAGGATTTGGAGCATCGAGAGAACGTGTGTTGTTAGTGAGCAATAAAACATAAAATTAAGTGTAGTTAATTACTATACTTACAAGTGTTGGAGATAGCCCGTACGGCACAAGTCCGAGCCACGCGGCTGAGCCAAGGTCGGTGGTTGGATGAATCCGGGCGGCAAAGCCAAGATTCCTACAGGTAGCAGGTGGTTCTCCTCGAAGATGTCGATGAGGCCGTTGAGATTTATCCGTAAGGATAGCGTGGCGTCGTTGTATGGTGGGTACGCAAACACTGAGTTGGTGGTTTCGTAAGGATCGTCTGGTTTCCAGTGTAGGTAACACAAGACTGACTTGCGACGACGAGGTTTTGAGTATTGGAACCAGGAAGTGGTACTCTCCCCACTCCTAGTCTTAGGACCGCAGGGCCGTACGGTAGCGGGGTACTTGTAACTTTGTTACACCCTCAGCTAACATTCGTGCCACCTCACATTGCATATCTTTCAACACCTTCGGGGACACACGATAATACCTTTGTTTTATCGGTGGGTGTCCCCCGACGTCTGTGCTATGAGTTATGGAGGTTAAGTACAGCTTCAGCGAAACCCCAGAAAGTTGTTTTTACATATTTTTCTGCTTTATTCCTAAAACCTGGTTACAATATATAGCAACTGTTGTGGTCGTAGACCGACCTATTGAACCGTAAGGGATCAGGCATGCTCGAAAGCAAAACCGAATGCGTTCGGGGCATTCGCGTTTGCTTCAGGATAGAAACTGTGTTGAGCAATGCTTTGGTTCACACTGGAAAACCGTATCGCCGACACGCAATGGCAGATAAATGAAGTCCACATAGGGGTATTAAGTTTGGTTTTTGAATATAATATTTTTTAAATAAACAAAATAAGAAATCAGCAACCTTAAGTTTGTTAGGAATTTTATACTGAGTAATTTCAAAAAACAAAATGTGAATCGGTTGAGAATTGCGACCTGCAGCTTCATCCTTCCGCGAAAATCTATTTCTGAAGCACGCTGCAGTTGCCACAGTGGACTGCGACGAGTTTTGCTGGTGCGCCTCCACTCAGTATAACTCAAAAATGCGTTTCAACGTGCGTCGCGTCAGCGTTCGCGTTTGGTTCGAGCAGTATCGGCAGTGAAAATTACTGCCGATACCTGACTCGTTTCGTGCGTGGCAGCTCTTGTTGCGCGACGCGGTTGGGGGGCGCTGCAACGAGACGTATCAGCTATACATCTTATGTTGATGCAACGAGTATATTAAAAAATCTGACCGCCGCGCGGGAACATTCTCATCGCACGATTCACCCGCGGCTCGTTTCGCTCGAAAGTTTGAGCGTACCTAGGGTGCGCGTCTGTTGGATTTTGCGCTTCGCTCTCGATAATATATTTATCTCGCGCTTCGCGCTCGGTCATTGTACTTCCTCCATGTTTGTTATAGTTCCTTTGGCTTTAAGGGAATGCTCTCCTGTGACCACGTGACCATACCAGTCCTTGGTTATGAAAATTTTTTTGGTGTTCATCATATCCAAACGCAATGATATATCGCTCTCAAAATTTGGAATCTAGGAAATGAGACAATAATTTGCGTTTGTATATTTAGTTTCAGTAATAAATTTGAAAAAAAATTTGTATGTTTTAACGATTAAATAAAAAGTACTAAAGAACGTTTGTATACATCAATATGTTTATAATTTCATAGAAATTTTATTTATAAATTGATAAAGTAGGATATTACCACTCGAGTTGTAGCACTTTGCAGGTGTTTCTTCTTCGTGGACGGAGTGGGTGACGTGAGATCGTAGAGTGAATAGTCGTTGAGTTGCTGAACTGACTGGCTTTATTTGTTGAACTACAATACACTGCACTACACTAGGTTACACGAGCACTGTACGCCCGTACGTCCGATCGGAGTGAAGCACGACGAGAGACTGACTGGGTTGACGCGCGGCGGCCCCTCTACTGGAGACGAGCCGAAACCGAACATACCGCCCGCCTCGTTCCGTGAACGACTATCTGCTAGCCGCCCGCCGTAAGGTCGAATTTCCATGCTCCGATTCGACGGAAGTCGCTGATGACGTCGCTTCGCGTTTAACAACTCTCACTCATTCTCTCTGATTTGACGGTCATGAGAGGCACCTTTTGATGAGTGGGCCCCATGCCGCTTAGCAACTCCGGCTTATGCCGTGCTCAACTCAAAGGAAACCCACAAAAACCTTTGAGAGAGTTGCAAGTTTTTTCGTTTCAATTACAACCTTCAACCTAGGGTTTCGTATTGGAGCGACGGGCGCGATCCAATCGCAAGGATCAAACAATCTAGCAGTGTAGGTGAAAATGGTACGCTTCGTCAAATTATGCGAGTCAATCTCGGGTGGAGTCAGATGAAACCAATCATTTTGCGGATCCCAGCAAACGCCGAGCTCGTTGGTAAGGCCATAGCTGCCAAGTTGAAGTCAGGTCGGGCGAAGACGGTCTTGTGGTGAATCTTCGATTAGCTCCGGTCGATTGGCGATCCATTTGCGGAGAGAAAATCCGCCAAGCTGCAGAAGATGAATAAGCTGATCCTGTAGCTGCTTCGCTTCTCGAAGGTAATTGCATCCCGTCAATATGTCGTCGACTAAGCGATCCTTCAAAGTACTTAGGTATAAGTCACAGTCAACAGTTGGTAGTGTACTGCTCGGTCATTCTCTCGGGCACTCCATACGATGCGTTGCAGATCGATGTCTTGTTCATTCACCAGAATCTGCCGATACATAATGCAGACATCGGCGACGCAAGGAATTCTGTGGCGTCTCCATCGAATCAGCACGTGGCCGAAATTGGTTCGCAGTTTAGGTCCAGTGTGAAGCGTGTCGTTGAGACTGTAGCCAGTGGACGTAGGTCTGGATGCATTGAAGACTACACTCAGGCGGCGATGATGATCTCCCCGTTGCCAGATTCCATGATGTGGTAGGTAGTAAGTGGGGTGAGCGTTCGCACGCAGCTCGGTTGGAGGTATAGGTCTCATGTGACCAAGTCGAGCGTATTCCATCATAAAACCAGTGTATCCCTCTGCCACTTCGACGTCCTGACTTCATCGTCGATGGAAGGAGCTTAGGGAAGCTCCATTTAAATTCTCGCCGAACATTTCTAGACCTTCTTGTTTCGATGGCAGGCGAACTATATCGTTCTTCAGAAGTGATAAGCGAAGATGACTTCGCACTCTTCGTCCAACAGGGACGGGCGCGAAACCCGTGGTAAATCCTCCCATTCCCAGAACTGTTGCATTGAGGAAACGAGCTTATCATGTCATGTTGTCTCCGCGCAAGTGAGGAGTGTGGTACAAGTGGTTGTGGTCGTTGCCGCTGCACTTGTTGCTTTTGCTGTTGTTGAACTTGCTGAGGCTCGAACCTGCGTCGCTGCTCGAAGATTTGAATGCGTGCGTTGACGTGAGCATTCTCGATGTCTGCGTAGGAGTTTTCCACATTGTAGTCCGCATCTGGAGGCTGATGGATAAGTCCCATGTGATTCTCCTGGAACGCGGCCCAATAACTCTCCAATAGTTCAAGATGAACAGCCGGTGCCCCAGGTGTCCAGTCGGCTTCGGGCTTGTCCAGGATTGTTGCGGCACATCGTCGCTAAACGTCACTCAGCTCGACAATTGATGGATCATTGAAACCGGAGTCGAATCCCGCCCGCCAAATGCGCCGTTGTCCATGAATAAAAGGAAGAAGAGGCAGCAAAGTATTTGCAGCGTGTGTGTGTGCGTGCGTAGAAGTATAGAAATGGCATTATCAGTAAAGAAATAATAGATAATTATGAATATGAATAGAGATATGATGTATAAAGTATAGAAATAAATATCTATATAAAATCATCCATAAAATTAAAATATATGATAATATGACAATGTACAATAGGTATGCACACACATGACA
>CAKNYM010053008.1:35382-46601 GCA_932195095.1 Andricus curvator
ATATATATATATATATATATATGTATATATACACATATATATACATAACACCCCGCGTGAAAAAGTTTGCATGGCTCAAGCATGGCTCAAGCGTGGCAGAAAACTTGGAAATATGTGACTAAAGCATGGGACGCGGCTGCATGGTACATGGCTAAAGCGTTGCTCCTGTCCGTCTCCCATGCTTAGGCCACAATAAACACAAATGAATATTCCTAAGAATATGAAACTGTTAGAGAACATTAGCCCGCGTTGAAAATTAAAATCTTAACTTTGCCAATAGCCGACACATCTCTAAATGGTAAGTCCACTACCCGGGTGCACCAGAACGTGCACCAGGTCGTTCAAGGCGTCATCTACGAGAACTTTTAAAACATTTAAATGGTTCCAATAGCCAAAATAACTACCAATGGTGAGTCGACGATCCAAGTGCACCGGATCGGGCACCAGGTAGTTTAGCAGGTATTCTACGTCAACTTTTTCAAAATTTAAATTGTTCCAATAGCCAAAATAACTGCCAATGGTCAGTGGACGATTCGGGTGCACTAGGTCGCGCACCACGTACTTTAGCACGTATTCTACAAGAAATTTTTTAAAATTTAAATTGTTCCAATAGCCAAAATAACTACCAATGGTGAGTCGACGATCCAAGTGCACCTGATCGCGCACCAGGTAGTTTAGCACATATTCTACGAGAACTTTTTCAAAATTTAAATTGTTCCAATAGCCAAAATAACTGCCAATGGTCAGTCGACGATCCGGGTGCACTAGGTCGCACACCACGTACTTTAGCACGTATTCTACAAGAACTTTTTCAAAATTTAAATTGCTCCAACAGCCAAAATATCTGCCAATGGTCAGTCGACGATCCGGGTGCATTAGGTCGCGCACCGCGTACTTTAGCACGTATTCTACTAGAACTTTTTCAAAATTTAAATTGTTCCAATGACCAAATTACTACCAATGGTGAGTCGACGATCCAAGTGCACCAGATCGCGCACCAGGTACTTTAGCACGTATTCTACGAGAAATTTTTCAAAATTTAAATTGTTCCAATAGCCAAAATAACTGCCAATGGTCAGTCGCCGATCCGGGTGCACTACGTCGCGCACCACGTACTTTAGCACGTATTCTACAAGTACTTTTTCAAAATTTAAATTGTTCCAATTGCCAAAATAACTACCAATGGTGAGTCGACGATCCAGGTGCACCGGATTGCGCACCACGTAGTTTAGCACGTATTCTACGAGAACTTTTTTTCAAATTTATATTGTTCCAACAGCCAAAATAATTACCAGTGATGATTCGACGATCCAAGTGCACTAGGTCGCGTACTATGTACTTTGGCACGTATTCTAAGAGAGCTTTCTTTAAATTCAAATTATGCCAACAGCCAAAATAACTGTCAATGGTCAGTCGATGATCCGGGTGTACTAGGTCGCGCACTAGGTACTTCAGCACGTATTCTAAGAGAACTTTCTTAAAATTCAAATTATGGCAACCGTCAAAATAACTACCTGGTGCGCGATCCGGTGCACCGGGATCGTGGACTGACCATTGGTAGTTATTTTAGCTATTGGAACAATTTAAATTTTGAAAAAGTCCTTGTAGAATACGTGCTAAAGTACGTGGTACGCGACTTAGTGCACCCGGATCGTCGACTGACCATTGACAGTTATTTTGGCTATTGGAACAATTTAAATTTTGAAAAAGTTCTCTTAGAATACGTGCTAAAGTACGCGGTGCGCGACATAATGCACCCGGATCGTCGACTGACCATTGGCAGATATTTTGGCTGTTGGAGCAATTTAAATTTTGAAAAAGTTCTCGTAGAATACGTGCTAAACTACCTGGTGCGCGATTCGGTGCACTTGGATCGTCGACTCACCATTGGTAGTTATTTTGGCTGTTGGAACAATATAAATTTTGAAAAAGTTCTCGTAGAATACGTGCTAAAGTACGCGGTGCGCAACATAATGCACCCGGATCGTCGACTGACCATTGGCAGATATTTTGGCTGTTGGAGCAATTTAAATTTTGAAAAAGTTCTCGTAGATTACGTGCTAAACTACCTGGTGCGCGATTCGGTGCACTTGGATCGTCGACTCACCATTGGTAGTTATTTTGGCTGTTGGAACAATATAAATTTTGAAAAGGTTCTCGTAGAATGCGTGCTAAACTACATGGTGCGCGATTCGGTGCACTTGGATCGTCGACTCACCATTGGTAGTTATTTTGGCTGTTGTAACAATATAAATTTTGAAAAAGTTTTCGTAGAATACGTCTAAACTACCTGGTGCACGAGCCGGGGTACCCGGAGTATCGACTCACCATTTGGAGTTGTGTTGGCTGTTAGCACAAATTAAATGTTTTAAAAGTTTTCGTAGATGACGCCATGAACGACCTGGTGCACGTTCCGGTGCACCCGGGTAGTGGACTTACCATTTAGAGATGTGTCGGCTATTGGCAAAGTTAAGATTTTAATTTTCAACGCGGGCTAATGTTCTCTAACAGTTTCATATTCTTAAGAATATTCATTTGTGTTTAGTGTGGCCTAAGCATGGGAGACGGACAGGAGCAACGCTTTAGCCAGGTACCATTCAGCCGTGACCCATGCTTTAGCCACATATTTTCAAGTATTTTGCCACGCTTGAGCCATGCTTGTGCCATGCAAACTTTTTCACGCGGGACAATACTCGAATATCTGAATAGGAACGTTCTAATTTCTTCAAGAAAGAAAGGGATAGATGTATGCGTAGGAGAATTCTCGACCGTGTGTGGGAGATTGCTTGAGAGAGAGAGAGAGAGAGAGATATGTGTGCAGGACAAATTCGACTGCCTCTCCAATCTCTCTCGGGAGATGAGGAAAGTTCTCGACCGCGAGTGGGAGATTGTTTGAGAGAGAGAGAGAGATATGCGTGCAGGAAAAATTCGACTGCCTCTCCAATCTCTCTCGGGAGATGAGGAAAGTTCTCGACCGCGAGTGGGAGATTGTTGGAGAGAGAGAGAGAGAGAGAGATATGCGTGCAGGACAAATTCGACTGCCTCTCCCACCTCTCTCGGGAGATGAGGAAAGTTCTCGACCGCGAGTGGGAGATTGTTCGAGACACCGGAAAGGAGAGATATGCGTGCAGGACAAATTCGACTGCCTTTCAAAGCCATTTGGAGCTGTCAAACGTAACCTGAGATAAATTAAAAAAACGATTTCCGTCTAACGCATTAGAAGACGCTTAAAAAGCATAAACTTGGCAAAATATAGTAGGATTGTGCATAAAAATACATCACTTTAACATAAAACTCTCGCTTTCTTCAAATCTGATCAATCCAAAATATATAAAATAATAATAAAAAAGTTTAAAAACTTAGTTTTCATCACAGCTACCTGTGTAGTAATCAATCTTGACAACATAAAATGACTAATACTGTATTTTCAAATGTTTTTAACCTCATTATTATTCGAAAAACAGTAAATAAGATTTTCTGATTCACGTATGTTGATAACTGACACAAATTTTGGACTAAATCGTCTAAACATTCAAAAAAATCAATATAAACAATAACATTTGCACATTCGGTGCAGATCCAAAAATAAGTACCTGCACACACGTAACCTGTCATTATTTTTGGAGCATTTTTAGCAATTTCTAGCGGAGAAAAAAAGAAACTTTCAACGTCGGTAAAGTAGAGATCACATGACCAAGCTCGGTTATGAAATTTTACACAATTTTTTACAGGGAAAATTTTTTTAAAAATTATTACTGAAACTAAATATACAAACGCAATTTATTGTCTCATTATCTATATTCCAAATTTTGAGAGCAATATATCATTGCGTTTGGACATTGGGTTCAACTCTATTATATCAAATGTATATTATATTTATTTCTATACCTCGGTCTGGGACTGCTTATTCACATATTGTAAAATAAAGTAAAAATTTTATTTTTCATGATTACTTTTATTTTTGTATTTTATTTTTTTATTAATTTCTATTCTCAGCTACCCTAAAAAATGTATTATTTCAATAAATTTATATTATTGCAATTCATTATATGCATTGATATTGGAACAAATGTATTTCAATTGTCTTGTTTTTATAATTTAAAAAAGTGCGCATCCTATGAAAAAAAACAAATTTTTAGATCTTTTTTGAGTGAACAACTTTTGTCTATTTTTTTCTTTGTGTCGTTTTCAACAAATTTTTTTAAGTTTGCACTGTTATTTTCTATGAATAAAATAAAAACCACGCGTTCCATAAAAAATGAATAGGAACAAATTTATTCATATTTTTTTAGTGAACAACTTTTGTCTATCAATTTTTTTCGTACCTAGCGTCGTTTTTCCATAAATTTATTTTTTTTATTTGTAATGTTAATTTTCACGATTAAAATAAAAACTACCCATCCTGTCAAAAAACGATCAATAGCAAATTTGTAGCTCTTCGTTCGGTTTATTCAAAAATGAAAATTTTCAATTTTAAATGTTGTTTTTTATGAATAAATCAAAACCCGTGCATCCTATCAAAAAACAATTAGTAACAGATTTGTAGCTCCTCTTTGGTAGAACAATTTTTGCCTTGATATTTTTTTCGTTGCTTGTGTCGTTTGTCGAAAAATTCACGTTTTTTTTTCAATGTAGTTTTTTATGAATAAAACAAAAACTGTGCGTCTTATCTGTAAGTGAATAATAAGTAATTTGGAGATCTTTTTTGGCTGCACAATTTTTGTTTCATGATCTTTTTTCGTATCTTTAATAGTTTGGCTGAAAAATCAAATTGTGTATTTTTCATTATTTTTGTGCGATCAAAATTTGAATTTTTGATTTTTTAAGAAAACTCGAGAGGTTGTTATGATAATCTTGTAGGGCCTTCAAAAATGAACTTTCTTCTTTTCTTGACTTTTTTTCATATCATGCGTTGTTTGGCTCAAAATTGTCATTTTCCTTTAATTTTTTTAATTTTGATAATGCTATAACTCTGATCATTTTCTTTTTATCAAAAAAAACTCGTGAAGATAAATTCTTCGACTATTTGAGTACTATGAATAGACTGATAAAATGCTCTAACGTTTTGAATTTGTATTCAAAATAGCTGGCTAACGAACTTGTCCTTCAGTTTCTGATACTAAATGATTGTACCAAAGGCCAATCTAATAGATTAATTTTGTACAAAAGTTATCGTGCTCACAGATAGACATAAAGCCAGACATACATACAGACAGACACATTCGTAAAAACCTGTTTTTCGGGTTCAGAGGGTCTCAAAACGTGGACATTTGACAAAAACTGGGGGAAGGGGTCACATTTTACACAAATCTAATACCTTCTCTGATGAGAATGTAATAACGTTTATAAGAAATTACGTGTTCACATTTACTGTCAGAGTATAAAACTGCGCGCACCGTCGCAGTTGCGGTATGAGCAGTAACTATTACTGCCATGGTAGTAGCTCCGATTGCGCTTCGCTTTACTGTCTCAAGCCGAGCGGATGCGGTGTACGCATAAACGGTTCATGATAGCGGAGTAACTGGTACTGCTTTTCTCCCTCCCGAAACTGTCGAGCAACAGTTGCTGTGTTGGCAGTAATAGCTCGGGTTTACTTCTCTCCGTGTACATGCTTGAAAGTTGAACTACTTTGTTGAAATTTCATTTTATAACTTGTGTATAAAATTCTAGATTTTGGAATCTCTTACACTATGTGTGCCACTTACAATTCAGTATTTTCTTATCCCAGAAATTATACCCTAATTTTTTAAAGCATAATTATCTTTTTGAACAATTTTTGTTCAGTTTCATTGTGGATAGTTTTTTCTTTCGAATCGGTTTTGTTGAGATAGGATAATGCTGATTAATAAGCTACAAATTGTAAAAGATTCGACAAAACTACAATTCACTTTAACTTTTCTATGGAAAGGATCAGGTGATATGAATTTTTGTAATAATTGTAAATTATTCTTCACTATGCAAACAAATCTTACTTAAGATTCAAGATTTAATTTACTATATAAATTCAAAGTGAAATGCAAAAGGAATCGCATATAAAAATAACTACAATAAGATATGTGCCTCACTAAAAAGCTAGTCTACGCAATTTCACTTAATTCTGGGTCCTTGTGATGTGCCCCTGGCTTTTACAAAGGGGGTCTCGAATTTACGCTCATAACACCCATAACGCTCATAACACTCATAACGCCAACAGCCATACCACGCTGAAAAAACCAGTTCTCGTCAGATCACTGAAGTTAAGCAGCGTTGGGCGCGGTTAGCACTTGGATGGGTGACCATTCGAGAAAACTGAGTGCTGTTGGCACATCGTGGGTGTGGTGAGCCCACACTTGTAGTTATTTACTACAAGTTATCAACCTAGAAACACTACCCGAATCGGGTAGTGTGACGCCTACCCCGAAAGGGAAATGGCTTAATGGTATACACACTTGTAGTTATTTACTACAAGAAACTATCCACCTAGAAACACTACCCGAATCGGGTAGTGTCACGCCCACCCTGAAAGGGAAATGGCTTAATGGTATACTTACTTACTTACTTACACAATAATCCTAAGTAATAGTTATGAAAATAAATAAATAAAATGATTGCACGCAACGCAACAGATCATTAAACATGAAAAGGTCAGTCCGGCGGAAAGGGATTATTTTTCAAGTGAATCATGCAAAAAATTTTGAAGATGGGAGTCATCTGCATGCAATAATAAATTGGTCATCTCAACAATATCTACAAATTTTTATAAACCCATTTTTCTATCAGACACATAGTTTTTTTTAGTCGTGAAAAATGATATTAAAAATAAAAAAATTCAATTTCACGGCCAAAATATGCAAGATACGAAAAAACGTTTGAAAATATAATTATTCACCTGAAAAATATCTATAACAAATCAAAATCAATACTTTCGATACAGCAATGAGTCTATCCATAGCCGTTTTTAAGAAGGTGAGAATGACAACTGGATAAGGACCAAAAATAAAATTATTTCTACACTATATGATAGAAAATTAATTTTTTCGAGTGAAATGTGGAATGATTTTGTACATATTCCTATCATGGTAAAAATAGATAATAATTTTTGTATATTTAATATACAGCCATCATTCAAAAAATGTATGTAATTGATTGAATTAATTTAAAAACCATTTTGTTATGAGTGATGTAAGCTTGATGTTCTTGTGATCAATAGACTGATATTTTGTACACATGTGAGTTTCGGTCCATCACATACGAAGAAATTTGCGAGTATCGGTATTCGGAGAAAATGATAATGCCACTGCTGCGGCACTTACGAAAAGTTAGATCCTTTTAAATTACTAGTGTGAAAGCAATTTTTTGAAATTATCAATAATTGTCCAATTTTATCTTTGCAAAAGAAAAATATATAAACTAGAATTTTTACTTTTATTGAATATACTTTGTAAACATATTATATTATAACAAATAATTCTATTAGAAGGCATTAGATAACAAATTAAAAAAAGCATTTTTAACAAGAATTACTTTCTGGATAAATTTTTTTTAACAATCGCTGGTAATTAAATTTATATTATTCATTTTCTTCTTTCCTAGAGCATTTCGTATAAGAAGCGCAGGCATTTTGAAAATATTTTTGTCACCCTGGGAAATGTTTTTAGGGGGAGATGCAATCGAGATAATGGATTTTTTGTATCTAGGCACTATTCAGAAAACTTATATGAACTTATGTTATACTTGCTAAATGAGAGTGATAAATATGAAGGCCCATTCAATTGAACTGTATATTGATCAATTAAATCAATGTCAGTGAATTGAAATAAGGTGATAATCATAAAGAAGTTACATGATTTCTGTAGCTTCTTTTAGGACATTTTCTTGTTATAAAAAATTCTACCCACTGTGCGGGCACATTCTCATAATTTTTTCATTTTAGTGTTATTTTTCACAATTAAAAAAAAAATATGCCTCTTATTAAAAAATGGTCGAAAGAAAACTATATATTTTCAAACATTTTTTCGTATCTTATAGTTTGATTTGTTATCTAATTCCTAAAAAAAATTATTTTTTATAATATTAAATATTTACAATTGATATTCGATAGAAGTAGAAAATCAAGTTTATTTATTGTTTTCCAAAGAATATATATATTATATATATACACATTCGGTATTCGGTTTTGATTCCTTGGGAATCGAACCGAAGGGGGTATGACAAAGCCACCGAGCGCGTCCTCGGGTTGCGGATAGAGGGTCCCTGTACCAAGGGTTTCTGCTGAATATGGTTACAATAATTAATAAGCAGTCGCGGACAATTGTCCAGGGATGGTCCCGAAGGAATAACCTGTAAGCAAAGGCGTAACAACCGTGCCGAAAGGTGAAGGGCACCTGGGTAAGGTGTCTTAAACGGTGACTCTGAGATACCTGGCGACCTCTCGTAGTACCAGCATTATCCTTGCACGCGGGACTCTACAAGGATGGACGAACCCTTTCCCTAGCTGCTCGTGGGAACAACAATGACAACACCAAACATAGTTGTAGGAAGTGCGGATAAAAACAATCGAACGCGCAGGACTCCCGACAATGGGTCGGACAACAATGCCGGCTACCCTAGAGTTTGGGGAGCCAATCAAGACGGATTCAATGCGATTGACCGGCAGAATCTCATTACTTTTAAGTGGACGGATCGACTCAGCGACGGCCTGCTGGAGTGCTATAATACCAGTATGGCCCCTGAACGAAAAGGTTACATTGCGCGACTGCATGCTCTGTGGTGCGAGAAACACCCAGAGCTCTCGGATTTTTCGCAAAAACGTCTGCGAAACCGTGCCGAGGACCTCCGGAAAAGGGGTTACGTAAGCGGAGCGCCTACACAACCGCAGACAGAACAAGCCGGCAACAGAGAAAGAGAGGCGACACTGAGACCAACCTCGAACAGGCATCCAATAGAGGAAGAACGATGCTTCAAGACCCGGAGAAACATCAGCATTCAGGTTACAATGCAGCGAGAACTTTGGCAGATGCAAACCGTAAAACAAAACCAACGGTTGATCATAAGACCGAAAGATGAATGCATCAACTTAGAAGAAAGATAGGCTGGGCAAGACAGTACGCGTCCCGCATTCCGTGTGTGATTGACTACATAACATCTAGCAGAACTTTCACTGCCAAGGTTCGATAGTTCGCGCGCGAACTGCGGATCCGTTATCACACAATCAACAAGTCAAAGCTACTGACCATCAGGCAGCATATTGTTGACAGAATACGAGTACTATCTAACGCTAGGAGAAGTTTAGAGCGGAGAGAGAGGTGGGTCAGAGAAAATCAACAGTTTTTGTCTGACCCATCTCGACTCTTCCAAGACCCTCCATAAATAGCTTCAAGGAGCTGTGCAATGCCCTCATAACAGCTGAGGAGGAATGCCCACCTATCACTACCGAGGAGGTGAAAAACGTATTAAGAGGCATGAAAAATTATTCCGCTCCGGGACCAGATGGTATCAAGACCTTCTGGTGGAAGAAGTTTCCTTCAACCCACCAGCATCTGGCCCGAATTTTGACCTCATATCTAAAATCGGAAGAGCCTATTCCGGGGTGGTTGGTGGAAGGACACACAGTGCTCCTGCCGAAGACGGGCAACTTAGCTGACCCTAAGAATTACAGGCCAATAACTCGTCTGAACACGCTGTATAAGATCTTCACAGCTATCCTAAATGATAGGATTCTTCGGACAATTGGAGCTGTGTGGCGAGAGATGTATGAACAACGTGGCTCAAAGAAAGGCGTAGCAGGATGTCGGGAGAACTTGCTCATCGAGAGATGTGTCTGTAAAGACGCAGCATCCTATCAGCGACTTCTATCGATGGCCTGAAAGCTTTCGATTCAACCTCCCATAGACTTACCATCTGTCTGTTGGAAAGCCTAAAGGTTCATCCACACATCGTGAGGTGCATAGAGACATTAATGCCGCTTTAGAAAACCCGATTTACTATCTCATCTGGAAAAAATCGTGTGATCACTAACAGTATCACCTTTCAGAGAGGTGTGTTTCAGGGCGACACCATGAGCCCTCTCCTCTTTTTCCTCACATTATTGCCACTATCTCTCGCACTTCGCCATTCCGAAGGGTATCTCTGCGGCTAACCTGGAAACCGAAAGCATAAGGTCACTCATGTATTTTACATGGGTGATCTTAAGATCTATGCTAGGAATCAAGAGAAACTACATCTAGCTCTGAAAATTGTCAAAGAGTACACTCAAGAGATTGGAATGGAATTCGGGTTAGAGAAATGCGCCAAGGTTAATTTGAAGAAAGGAAAACTCAATGGCATCCCCGAAGATCCTGAGCTCGTTGACAGAAGCGCTATACGCCACCTTTGCGCTGGAGAGACCTATACTTACCTGGGCGTGCCACAGGGCCGCATTCAGGACGTGACATCTATAAAGGATACTCTGCAACGAACATGCTTGCCGTTCCGGTAGTACTCTATTCATTTGGAGTGGTTCCATTGACGAAGGACGAGCTCAGATCCCTTGATATCGAGACGCGAAAGGTTTTGCATATGAACAAGAGCATGCACCTTAAGTCTTCTGTTCCGCGACTTTATATCTCACGCCGCCTAGGTGGTCGCGGAATACTGAATCTTGAATGTCTTCGCAACAGAATTATTCTGGGTACAGCACATATAGTTGCAAATGGACAAGACCCTCTTCTTAAAATGGTCAGGAAACACGAAGAAGTGGGCAAAGGGGCGTTTCTGTACAAAGCAGCGGAGAAGGGTGCTGAAACACTCGGTCTTGGCTTCAATATTAGGGGTGAGCAAAATGCATCAAATCTTATCCATCTTGAATACTTACTCCTGAAGGGAGCTAACGTTTGCTTTCCTTACATCACCCGGATTGAAGTCGGGCACGGATGGCTTCATTTTGGCATGTCAAGACGGTGTCATTTCCACTCTAGCATACCGTCGCCACATTTTGAGCCAAGACATTCCCGACGATAGCTGCAGAGCGTGTCATGCACACCCCGAGCATCTAGGACACATACTATCTAGTTGTCCAACTCATGCGGGAACGACCTTCATCCAAAGGCACAATGCGGCACTAAGAGTGCTTTATTACCGTCTCTGTCACTCGTATGGCATTAGCCCAAATACCTCTCCGCTAAACGCTCCTAGAGAAATAGAGTCAATTGTCGAAAATGAGAAGTGCCGCATATACTGGAACTTCATATTCTCGACAATTG
>CAKNYM010053008.1:47001-115605 GCA_932195095.1 Andricus curvator
TGTATAATATAAATTCATAGATATTTTTGAGATGAACAATTTGGGTTCTAAACATATTTCCGTATCTTGCATAGTTTGAACAGAAAATATAATTTTATATTTTTAATAACATGAGGATGCATCTTGCCTTCAAAATGTTTCTCAGGGTTCATATACATAAAAAAATATAAAATTGCTTGTCACATGATATGCATGATTCACTTTAAAAATAGTCACTATCCGCCGGACTATAGTGCTTAACAACTTTTCCAAGAAGGGATAAAAATGATTTTTCGTTTTGACTTTTTAAACCCGTTTTTTCAAAAATTTGAAGTGATGGGTTATTTTTGTTTTAAGATTCGCAATTCACATAAAAAAAACCCTACAGAAACGATATAGAAACCCTGTGGAATTTCCGTTAAGCACAAAATTAATGTCGCACTGTGAGTAAGCGCCAAGTACGGGGTCCGCGCTCTGCAGTGGCGAGTCGAGCGCTCGAGCGGAAATACTCAAGGTATCTCGGAAACTAAGGCCCATTAGATCGACAGAAAAAATACGCCCATAATGGATTTTGATGTACTTTCATCCTGTAAAGCCCCAGTCGAAGCAGCAATGTCCATCTCGCGTCCTCTCCTAGTAAGTCAGTTCTGGACCCTTCTAGGTATTTTCTGATGTCATGCGCTCTGAGTTCGTTATAGATAGGACAGTGGAGTTGAAAATGAGAAAGATCTTCAAACTTCATCAAATTACATAGACTGCAAATTTAATTTTAATCAATCGCATACGTCGAACAATTAAAATATAATCTGATCTTGGTTAACATATTTAATTTCAAATTTAAAGCAATCGAATTTGATCGTGCGAATTTTTTGCCTTATTTGAAAAACAATTACACTTTTCGAAGAAAACCGCGGTAAAAACTTTGTCCGTTTTGCTAACTAGTTCGTCAATCACATAATTATTATCTGATTATTAAACTGTTGGGGTGGCTTACAACATATGTGCACTTATAGAAATAAAAGTATGCTGATGACAAATATAAAATCGGAATCTATTCATCATTCAGTGAGAAAATTAGTTGAGGTTC
The DNA here is from genome assembly GCA_932195095.1 of Andricus curvator. Classification (NCBI taxonomy): domain Eukaryota; kingdom Metazoa; phylum Arthropoda; class Insecta; order Hymenoptera; family Cynipidae; genus Andricus; species Andricus curvator. The sequence continues at coordinate 48,068 of CAKNYM010053008.1, forward strand.
TCAAGATGTAATAAGATTAAAAATACATGTCTCTAAAACGAGTGCTTTTTCTGTCAGGTTATATTTTTTTATATAATGAATCATCTGATCTACATGATTCATAAAATTTTAGGAAATCTGGTTAAATCCTTTAAAATCCCTCGAAATATGATAAAATCATCCCATAAAATTTGATAAAGTCCTTTAAAATTGAATTAAAATTTTTCAAACCTCATAAAAACTTTGCAGCATAAAACATCCTTTCGAATATCTGAAATCGCGAAAAATTATATAAAATCTTTGGAATATGCTCTGAATACCTTCAAATAAGTAGCATATCCTATGTACATCGAAACCCTATTAAATGCAAATATTGAATTTTCCATTGAAAATTCATCTTTTTTGTTTGAAAATTCAATGAATTGGTTGAAAATTGCACTACTTTGCTGAAAACCCTTTTTGCTGGTTGAAGTTTAAAATATTTGGTTGAAAATTCGTTTTTTTTTGGCTGAAAATTAATTTTTGTGAGTTGGAAATTAAACTGCTAGGTTGAAAGTTCCACAACCTTCTCAAAACTTTATTGTATTGGTTGAAGATTGAACTCTTTTATGGAAATTAGGATTCTTTTAGTTGAAAATTAATTTTTTCACTAAAAGTTTGAGTGTTTTATTTCTAAATCGAGTCTTTCGTAATCTTTCGTAAATTATATTTTCAGAATTTTCCAGTTTTATTTTTATAAAATTAATAAATAATATCGAATGACACCTTTTCATGATCCACTACACATTGTCGACAAAAGCAAGTCATTTTTTGTCAAAAAATTACCTTGAAATAGAAAACTCGTTAATGATAATATAATTTTATTTGATATTATAATTTTTTGATAACAAATAATATTACTCATATATAATTTTTCTCTTGCACACACTCCTGCGCATTGAATCCAAAAGATAATAAAAGTCGAAAAGTTGGTTACCAAATGAGAGACAAAAGAGAAAAGAATCAACAATTGTCCATTATTTACATTGATGTAAAATTTTGAACAATAACAATTCGAAAATCGCTCCCACATATATGTTGTAAATTCAATAAGAAAATTTTTCTTTCAAAACAGAATCTAAGATCAATTAAGAATTGCGTCCTACAAGTTATCGTTAAGTATGTTATTTTATTTTGCTTCACTGTGTCTTTAGTTGCGCGACTGCATTAAAAAATTGATATACCTGTAAATTATACGATGTTGCTAAAAAAATAATGAAAATACTATTAGCAATCAGAGCAAGATGATGTTTTCAAAAAACTCGCGTCTGAAAGCTCAAAATCATGCAACTCTCTGAATTTTGCATATTCGATGAAAAAAAATTGGATATATTTTATTTTATCTTTTTTCTATTGAATTAATGATACACACACTGTAGAGTATCTTTATTGGAAGCAACTTCTTTAAACCAACGTGGAAAGATTGGAAAACGTCTGCCTACTTGACATTCCTTCATTTCAATTACTGTCATATCGTCAACTGTGCCGCTTATCATGTTTATTTTTACTCTCGATCTATATTTATCTGCCTTATATATTCCAAGAAGAATCCCACTATACTCCAGTATTGCAAAAACGACACCTGTGGATGTTGATAAAACAATATATTCTCGGGTTGGCACGGGCACAAATATTTTCTTTTCTGCTTGCAATTTAATTGGTAAACCGGCAGGAATAACATATCTTCGAAATTCGAATTGCCGGTTCTGATTTCTCTGGGGAATAAGCCGAATATATCCAAGTTTGTCAAGTGCATATCCAAGTACTTCATGAGGAAAAGGCCTGCCTGGAGAAGACCTAGACTGTCTGGCAGGAGAAGAAGGACTAGGATTATGTTCGACATTGGGATTCCGTTCCAACTGTAGTGAATCGTAATTTGCAGAAGCTTTAATAAAACTGCTCGCGAAGATTATTACACTTTTGCCTACTGGACAATCATTTTTTTCATCTTGACTCAAATTATCAACTACGCCGCTTATCATATTTATTTTAATTCGCGACTTATTTCTATCTGTCCTATAAATTCCACGAAGAGTCCCAGTATAATCCAATATTGCAAAAATGTCATCATTGGATGTTGATAATACAATATATTCTCGGATTGGCACGGGCACATATCTATTTCGTTCTGCTCGAAATTTAATTGGCATACCGGCAGGAATAACGTATCTTCGAAATTCAAATTGCTGGTTTTGATTTGTGCGAGGAATAAGCCGAACATATCCAAGTTCTTCTATTGTACATCCAAGTACTCGATCTGAAGGAAACCTGCCCAGAGGAGAAATGGATCTGGCACGAAGTGGAGGGTCCTGAGGAGATGTCCGGTCAGGAGAATGTTGTCTGGCAGAAGAAGAACCAGGATTACGTTCTCCATTAGGACTTCTGCTAGCAGGAGACCTGGACCTGCCACGAAAAGGAGCCTCCTCTGGAGAAATCCGGTCAGGCAAATGTTGTTGTCGAGCAGCAGCAGAAAAAGAAGGGCCAGGATTACGTTCGCTTTTAGGTTTCTCGTCGGGCTGTGAACTGCATTCTGCAAGAAGAAATAGAAAATAAACGCTTTAATAACCTTAATGACAATAAACGATTTTCTGCTATACAAAAACCTACATAAAAGAAACGGTTTTTAATATATCCAATTCTTTGACAAATATGTTTTTACTCAGTTTCTACTGTCAATTAACAAACAACAAACAATCATTTCAAACAAGCCAAATAAAGAATTGAATTGCAATTATTTCAAAGTTCCTTATATAAGAGTTGAGCGCCAAAGCCTTCAAGTTAGAAATGATTGAGGCTCACCGTGTTTGAATTTAACTTTACTTTAAAATTAGACGCATCATTAATACACGTTAGTTACTTTTAGTTAGTTTTAGTGACATTTTGGGTTAAAAATTATTATGTCAAGGAACTGTATTTGAAAACAAAATTTCATTTGTAAATAGCGTTTAGACTTGATTTTAGTTCTGTCTCTTCATTGACTTTTATTTTCTATATATAAATATATTAAAAATGTATGTATTGATATGCATATATAATAATGATAATGATGTATAATATACAATATACTAGCTGTTACCTGCAGTAATTTGCATTTGATTACACTATCTACATATGCAATTATCCCTTTCTATATTAACGTCATTCTAAATAATTTAGTTGCAATTTTTTAATCCATTTTCAAGGAAATTCATCATTTTTTCTTTCTTATTTTATATTTTTTGAAATTTTTAAAAATTTAAATTTTTGGTAGAAAATGTTTTGTAGGTTTAAAATTTAACTATCCGATTAGTAATTCAGAAATTATTGTAAAAAAAAAAAGTTGGAAATTCCTCTGTCTGAATTGAAAATTTAACTCCTTCTTCATAAGTCCAACTGTTTGGTGAGAAAATACAAAACTAATTTGTTTAGTTTCTACTATCTGCTTGAAAATGCATTATTATGTTAAAAAGTAATTTTTTGTGGGAAGCGCGATAATATATTATACACCAAGGAGAAAAAGAGGGACATTATTGATGACTGTATCTTTCCAGTGCGAGTCGTAGGAACCGACTTTAAGTGCCGCTTTTCAAGTTCGTAGGTATGTAATGTAACAGGGATTAAAAATTCCCTGAAAATAGAGAAAATTGTGAAAATTATAACAATTCTGCGGTTGCACATAGCAGAATCGATAACAGTTTTATTTAATAAGTTAAAACATTGTAAATAATGAAATGTTGTTTTTTTTTGAAGAATTTGAAAAAGCTAATTTCTGTTTTACTGATCTAATGAATCTTTAAACCATACTTCTCAAATAATGATTCATCTAGCATCCGTAAGTACGTCTTTGATAATGTCACGGCTCTTGAAAAATGTGTAATTTCTACAAAAATAGTATCCTCACCAGTGCCCGACCGGTTCCTGACCATGAAACCTTGTTGCAGTAGGGCCAACCGGGGCAATTTCTGCACGGGCAGCTCTATTATATTATTATATTTATCAATAGAATTAACGATGACCGCCAAAGTGAAAACAAAAGTACAGATCACCCGCATTTTCGCAAAGTAGAGAAAAACGTATTAATGCATTAGTGAATAATTTGGCTAACAACTGTATCTAAGGAATATTCCATTACATCATCAGAGTACAAAGGTATAAATAGGTATCCGTCATCTCACATATATGTGAAATAACGATTTCATTATTGTCAATATTGTCCCTCGCAGATAATGATTCATTTGAAATTTTTTATTATGATTATTTTAATTAAGACATTCTCATCTCAAATGAAAGGTATTGGTTTTATTTAAAAATTGAGTGTCGCCAAATTCATCAAGATCCGACGTATTTGGACTGACTGATTGAGGAGTAATGGTTTTTACTTCGGTTTCTGTCTGTCCTCGTTGTCTCTCAACACAACTTTCGAAGAAATTATCTGATTAAATTTCGGATTAAATTTTCATTTATATGGAAATAGTATTTCCATACAAATGAATGGAAATACCGCGTTTTTGGAGGTGAATTGAAATGTATTTATAAAGCATGCAGGTATATATATATTTTTTTATTCCTACCGGCTTTCGATTATGTTCAATTACCTACTGAGGTAAGAATTAAAAAAATTGTAAGGTACAAAAACAAATTTCACAGGTGACAAATTTTCTTTTAAATTCATTTTTACGCTTTATTTCGACCTATATTATTCTTATAAATGGAATTTATATGAATGAGGAAGAAGTAAGGGAACTGATGAGAAGTAGAAGTATGAGAGTGAAATTAGCGGAAGTAAAAGATGGTGAAGTGAGGGAAGAGATGGGAGTGGAAGAGTGGGATGTGAGGGGTTGGGAAGTAGCAGAAGCGAGTGTAATTGTGGAATGTGAGAGGAGGGGAAGTTGAAAAAGGAGAAGTCAGGAAATTGAGGAGGTAGAAAGTATGAGAAGTGAGGGATGTGAAGAATGTTAGGGGTTGTGATGTAGAGGAGGGAGAACTAAGAAAAGTAAAGATGTTATACTATTGCATACTTACCAATAGAATCAAGGAAACCGGCAAAAGCAAGGAATAGAGTACCGACGGTGATCCTCATTTTTTACTAATCGAGTAGATGAGAGTAAATGGCAGTAGATGATATTGATTCAGCGAGAAGAGGAATATTCTACAAAATGTTTCCATACGTATACTAGTGGGCTTTTCGTATTCCACGTAGCCAATTTTGATTTGCTGACTCCCCCTTTCTGATCTCCTGCCTCACTGCCTCACTGGCACAATGAAATTTCATAGACATTTTCTGGTCTATGTCCTTGTATACATATATGTTATAGAACAAATAGCGGTATCTGAAAAATTATATCGACATACGCTTATCGTTTAACAAAGGTTCCATAAAACAGATCTTTATTTGTCTAATTTTATCTCTTCCAAGGCTTCATTATTGCACAAATTAACATGATGAATTCATGTGATATCGCTTATCGATTTTTTTTATAATAAACCAAATACAAATTTGTTTAAAACTTTTTCAAATCTACAAGCACTACGTTTCAATTATGGGAAAAGTATTTGAAAAGTAAAGAAATCTTTAGAATGTAACTGCAATTTCCATAATTTTTAATTTTTTCATTGAAAAAATAGCTCTGTACTGATTGTTTGAAAAAAACGTTCGTAGGTAGAACAGCTTTTTAGGATTATTTGAAATTTACTCACTGCGTATGATTAACGAATATCAAAAGTGTTAATGAATAGATTTCAAGCAAAACAGTATAAACACGTTTCGTTCTTGTCAACTTACAATGTATATAGTGAGTACAAGATACAATTGTTTGTAATATTCCTGAAGTCCTAGAAATTTTTATAATTTACAAATCAAACTTTTGGGCTGGTTTGAGTATTCAACCCATTCTAGACTGTCGTGTTTTTAGGCCGGGTTGCGAAACTGATACCCGACCCGACGTAAATTTGTACTCCTACTCGAAAGTAACGCACCGGTTGGCTAAACACGGACTTGACGTTTATTCTGCGTGTTTTTGTTTTATTAAATCACAATAATGAATCAAGAAGTCAAACACCACTAATGTTGATACCATATGCAATTCAATATGAAACGAATTTTCTTTGGTTGAAGTAATTGAAAGTCCTGATCATTTGGAAAACTTTGAATTGAAAAAATGATTCACATCTGCGCCGCCATGACGCGGCACGGAAAGCATCCTTCAGAGCGCCAAGACTAATGATTTCTAAGGAATAACAAAAATACGTCATTAGGATTTTGGGGAGATGTAATAAGATAGCTACAATATAATAGATTTAATGCTTTCACGATGATTCATTAAAATAAAATTATGTGTTTCGAGTTTCAATCCTGTGCAAAACTACGAATCTTGCCGACGTTTCGTGAACGTTTCATTTCGTAATTGATCAAGAGCCTTTTTCTTGTTTTGTTAAGTTTGAGGTGGGAATTACTGCAAAATTATGTCCTTTAGATAAGGCCGAAATCATTTCATTGCTGAGATGCTGGTTAGAGATGTTTTTACTGTGTTAGTTTGCGGTGTGTGCCTTACTGGAAGTAATTTGTCAAATTTTATTTTTTGTTTTTGAGTGAAAATATCCTGAATTCGTTGAAATCGTGAAATGATATGCGATCCAATGCAGACCAAATGTCAAATCTGAGGGCATTTGTTAGGTCAAGGTGAAGTTTGAATAGCTTTTTGAAGGTAGTGTGCAAGACTAATTTGGTATGGTGTATTCTTTTTTTCAAGAGAAGCAAACTTGTTTTATGTAGAATTTATTTGAATTTAGATGTTCTCAAATGGTTTTTCATTCGTAAAAATTTCGGCACGATGTTGTTGTCCCTGCATGGTTTCAAGAAAGGTAAAGATGTTAATAGCTTAGCTTGAGAAGACCTGAGCTTACTAAAAGTGTTAGTTTTAGTAAGAAACTCTACCTGTAGAGTCCTTCAATAAGAAGGATATTAACGCACGCAACGAATCTCCTATTTGAAGTTCCGCAGAAATTTCTATTCCATGTCACCGGACTTGGCGGTGAGTTGAACCCAAGATTTCGAACTACACAAGAACTCCAATATAAGGCCAGCTTCGGGGGTTGCCTCACAGTGGCCGTGGCACTAAATGAGTAGTTGGAAATGTAAACAGTCAGCGCCGTATGAACCACTTCTATTGAACCCGCTGTTATCGTTCGCTACTGGTGGCAACGCATTGTTGACACTGCTTGTGCGCTGAGAAACTGCGTGGACCAGCAGTTCTAGGAAGAACTAAATCAGTCGGCCTTATATTGGAGTTCTTGTGTAATGATTTTAATGGAAAAAACCATGGACTTTAAAGCTGCATATTTTGTACATTGTTCAATAAAATAATTTGAACATAGGCGAATTCAACGCAATTTAAACTTTCAAAAAGTGGTAATTTTGTTTAATCAGCCGCAACAGACCTCTTTGATTTGAGGGGCCGCTAACCAAATACGTGGTAAATTATTCAGGAACTTCAGCCCCCCCCTCCTCCACTTACTTGCGTGAAATTCTGTAAAATTGTGTTTGTTGGCTTTAATTAATTATTACCTCATTGTAATTGATGACTCGAAATAAGCGAAAGATTACAGAAAAATCCGCAACTTCCTAGCATTAGTCTAAGAGAATATTGTTATAAATAATAATGCATTTTTTAAACAATGTATTTAAAAATCTAGTAAAGCGTAGAAAGGAGTATTTCATATATAAAAAACCATTTTCATTAAAAAGCACCAAACATAATAATAATGAGCGCCAAAAACTCGAAAAAGCAAATTTTTCATTTATGAGCCATTTTCAAAAAGTAATTACTCGATTGAGTTCAATGGCTAATTGTGAAGAAAAATGTTTCCGTTTAACTTGATTCACTTAATATGTGAGATTCTGAATAAAATTTACGAAAACGTTTTTTTTTATGTGAAATACGCATTTTTTTTAGATTCGATCAAATTTCGGGACCATATGTATGAAGTTCGAAAAAGGCAATTTTGTAACATTTACGTCTTTATTCAAACAATAAGAAGTTAATCGTAATACTTGTAAACAGGCTACGTCATATCTACCAAGGTAACGTATTTACAAGATGTTTTCTCCAAAATGATGAAATTTAAATATTTACACACTTAATCTATTTTAATTTACTTTTTTCGCACCTCGTGCCTCGTTTTGCAGAAAATATTTGTTTAGTTTTTAATGAATTTTAATCAGAAGGAGATCATTTAATTCCATAATATATTTTTAGCATTTCCATTCTTCACATTTTTATTTAATATTATAGTTAGAAAATTTTTTGATTCGCAAAACGGATGAAGTCCCGAAAACGTCAGACCTCCGATTATTTTAAACTACCTATACTTATGTTTCTTGACGCGTCGATTACGAATATGCTAGTGAACATTGGCGCAAATTTGATTTTCGTGGGAAAGACCATAAAAAACGTATATCAAAATGCACATTTTATGTTATATTAATGTTTAGCCTATGAGTAACAGTTTTCGGGATATTCGAAGCTGACGATGGAAAATCACAGACATTTCATATTTCCATTAAACGATGGAAATGAGCACCTATGTGATCTACACTAATTTTGTAGCCAGTCACAGAAGTGCCTTCACGCCTCCGTCCATCCTTCCCTCCCTCCCGGAGAATCCGATATCTTGAATTTATGCCAAGAAAATTTCAGAAATCTTCTCGTATTCTTCAGACATGAGTAAAAATGTTGAATTGTGTCTGCGTTTGGTTTAGATCGGACCGCTGCTGCACGGATCGCTGCCAACCGAATCAGACAATTTGCAATATTGCAATATGACGATAGATTCTGCCGCATTTTCATAAGTCATAGCATGGGAGGAACTTGAGTTAGAAAATTTGAGAAATTCTTGATGGATAAAAATTTTTAATCTGCAAGTTACTAGTGTACTAAAAATTCATGAATTTCTATTTTGTTTCTACAATATAAGGCGCTGTCCCATTTGCTGTCGTTGTGGTAAAAATGTATAATAACCACACTGTAAACGGTGCACTCTCCTTTACCACCCGAGATCACGATTGATTGAAACCTTGGACACACCCGCAAAACTGTCAACGCTATGCAGTTTTCATACGTATATGCATAGCCCCTAGTTTTACTTCTAGTTCCCTCATGCCGAAAGAACCGAATGCCGGTCATAATCCTGCACAAGAAGTTCCAGTAAGTATTCAGATAGAGTTATGGATAATGGAAGTGAAAGACGATGAAGCATTTCACCTTTAGAATCCTGCTGCCCCACCTGCATATCGGGTTGCAGAAGACTACATATTTGTAACAATACCAAAAACTACAAAGACTTTTTGGGCAATGTTGAAACTAAAAAACCCACTTGAGTTTATCAGCTTGGCCCTTGATAAACTTCGTGCGCGGGAGAAAGCTCCAAGCTAAGTGTGTTTATTCTAATTTCAATTATATAATCTCGTATATTTCTGTAGATGTACAAATTTTTTCTGCAAATTATGTAACTAATTGGAATATATAAATAAGCGCATAAAATGGCAATAATAAACTGTTTCCTGTTCACCATGTCTCGAAAAGTAAGAGAGTTATGATCGTGAAATTTAGAGGAATTGTAGCTCTGACTGATATCCAGGTCTGATAGGAATTCGAGCGAGATCGGTTATTCAGGAGTAGTTTTCTTTGCGTTCAGAGATTGCAAACAAAATTACCTGGTTTATATACATTTTTTTTATATTCGAAATACGACAATACTATATAAAGTGTGTTTGTTCGCCTCCTTGAGACGCATCTATTGACCTATTCCTAAACCTTCTTGGACTCATCATGACCGATATATGAAATTTAAAAAGAATGTGTGTATTCCATCAAAGTAATGATTTGATACTAAATAAAATGATTGATTATTGTTCGGAAAATCAGAAAATTGAGAATAAAAGTCAAAAGCGATAAAAATTATACAGGTGTCTGTTCCTTCTCGCTTGAAGTTTGTGTGCGTGTGAGCTCATCAAATCGCTCCTCAATCAGAGTCAGTGTGCGAGAAATTGTGAACCGCAACGGATTGTTCGCTAATCCTTGTAAGTAATTGGATAATCACTAATTACTCTAAAACTCGTGCTTGCAGGTTGAGTGCAATGTGATAAAAATTAAACGGTCTTAGTCAACTGAACATAACTCCTATTAATAAATTAATAGTTGTTCTTGAAAATCATGAGTTTTTCATTGACTTTTCCTGCATCCGGCGAACACTATTTTTTGTAATGATTCATTAAAAAACATTATACATATTTAAGCAAGTAGAATAATTTTACAAAATCAAACTACTTTATTCATGAAACATTAGGTAATCATCTCTTGATTTCTTCAATTCTCCGTCCAAAGCTTGGTTTACCTCTGCGTAGTCTGGGTAGTCTTTCGTCTGGCTCATTTTCTATACGGTCTGTTTCACGGATCGCATGTTCTTATGCTGCAAGGTGTGCACGTTGGTCTATTTGTCTGTTCGATGTTGGTCTCTGTAAAGCAGCAATTTCATCGCGCGCGATAACAAACGAAATTAAACGGCCTGTACCCAATTTCTGAAATTTATCTTGATGCACAGTATACCACTGGTCTTTAACCACTGGTCCCGTTTAACCATCCAATGATGAAATAATCCCTTATTAAGAAGACAAGTGGCCCTGGATCGACCATTCGGCGATCATCCAGTTGTCGGAAATTATGGAATTTTCCAGTTTTTCCAGTATGAAATGTATGTGCAAGCGAGGAAAGAGGCCATTGTATCCAGGAAAAAATTTCTCTAAAGTCTCAGTGTTGAGTTTCTCAATTCTGTTAGGAGATAAATAAGGTAAATATCAATAATCATAATGGATATAATATGCATGAGGATGATTAGATATAGGGGAACAAAAAAGATGGAAAAAAAAGAAAATAGGAAAGGAACAAATTTTTTTGGTCTAATGCATATTTTAAATTAAAATATAAAATAATCTTCAAATTCCTTTACTCACTATATCCACATTGAATCTCTTGGGTTTATTACGTTTATTTCTGTACCTCGGCCTGAGATTGCCTATTCAGATATTATAAAATAAAGGACAAATTTTATTTATCATGATTACTTCATTATTTGTTCCTTATTTTGCATTAAATTTCATTCTGAAATACCCGGACAAAATGTATCATTTGTTTGTATAATTAAAGAAATGCGCATTCTATACAAAAATTTGTTATTAAAAAATGTATTGCAACTTGTATCGTTTTTCCATAAAGTTAATTTGTTAATTTTAAATGTTGTTTTATACGATTTACACCAAAATAACACGTTCCATCAACGAATTATCAATGACAAATTTATAGATCTTTTTTGGGATAACGTCTTTTGTCCAATTTTTTTTCTTAGCTTGTGTCGTTTGTCTAAATTTTTATTTTATTGTAAAAGTTTTTTACGAATAAAATAAAAACCACGCATCCTATTAAAAAGTGTTCAATAACAAAGTTGTAGATCAATTCTTCATGTTTCGTATCGTGCATAGTTTGACAGAAAAATGGAATTTTTAAGTTTTCATTATTTTTTGTGCTGTCAAAATTTGAATTTTCGATTTTTTTTTTTAATTCAAAAAGATGTTGTGATGATCTTGTAGGGCTTTCAAAAAGCAACATTTTTCTTCTCCTAACTTTTTTTCACATCGTGTGTTATTTGGCTTAATTTTTTTTTTAAATTTTGTAAGTGTTGATTCTCAATCACAAAGATAAATTTTTAACCAGAAGGATAAATTTTTCACCAAGAAGGTTAATTTTCTGCTAAAAAAAAAAAATTTCTAATAAAATTTTCAAAATTATCAAACAAATATTTGAAACTTTAAAGGAATTTTCAACCTAATAATTAAATTTTCAACCAGAGAAATGAATTTTTAACCAACAATATTAATTTCATACCACAAAAGTTAAATTTTCAACAAAATAGAGGAATTTTCAACCAAATAATCAAAGTTTAACCTCAAAAAGATAAATTTTCAACCAAAGAGTAAAGTTTTTGTTTGGGTTTCCCGAAGGTGGAATCATCAAACTCTTCTGATTTAAATACGTTTCAAAATTCAATGTAGAACGAACATTATTGCCTACAAATCAAAACTTACGGAATCTTCCCGAAGATGTGGATAATAGAATAAATTTCGTTTTCTAAAACAGAAGAGGACGAAGTATTAATATCCTAACTCAGAATATTATTCTAATTGTGTGTGTGCCTTTTCGAAATGGATGATTGAAAAGAAAGAATCTTTTGGTGATTTTTATTTTTTAAATAAGTTTGAAATCATTGTGATTCTCTGGCAAATCTCAGCCTTACATTCATTGATTGTAAGCCAGAGAATCAGTGCTACGAACCATAATTCAAAATTGAAAGCTACATTTATTTGTGAGCACTTAGCTTTATTTTTAACTTCAAAATAACCTTTTTTTCAATAACTAATTTAAAGAGTCCACTGCAAGCTATCTCATAAAGCCAGGGAGTAATCTGGATGACTCTGAAAAGATAAGAGGGCAATGTGTAATTTTAATTTTAAAAAGTCAAGATCTTTTGGGAAAAATCTTTGTCCATGCTCTCCTTACGAGCCCTAGGTGAAACTCGTTCCACCAGAGGAACGAAAGATTAAAACAGAATTGGTATTTTCACGGCTAGGAAAAGAATGCTAACAGGCCGAAGGGTTATCTCGATGGCCCCTAGAAAGTTAGACATTTTCTTTGAAGCGACATATGAAAGTGCACGCACAGCATTTTTCGGAGTGCATCGACTTTATTGTTAGTCTATATGAGAAGGTATTGGTTTGATGTAAAATTTGACTTAGTCGGTTTTCATCAAATCTCCAAGTTTTGAGACCCACTGAGTCAGAAAAAACAATTTTTGCGAAGGTGTCTGTCTGTAGTCTCTCTGTAGGCACGGTAACTTTCGAAAAAGTCTTTAGATTGGATTGAGATCTGGCACATTTTTTTAAGCCCTAAAAGAAACGAACAGGTTCGTTAGCCAACTAAAGCCGTAAAAAAAACGAACATGTTCGTTAGCCAACTATTTTTGATAAAAATTCAAAATTATATATAATTATATATATATATATATATATATATATATATATATATATATATATATAAAAGAAAGACAAGAGAAGAAAAACGTTGCTTTTTGCAAGCCCTACAAGATTATCATAACAACTTTTTGAATTTTCTTGAAAAATAAAAAATTCAAATTTTGACCCCATGAAACATATACAAAATGAAATAAAAAATTCCATTTTGTTTTCAGACTATGCAAGATACAAAAAAAAACATTATTAGACAAAAATTAGTAGTTTTTGTTTTAATCGTGAAAAATGACATTACAAAATAAATAAAAAATCAAATTTTTACATTCTCATCCTAGGGAGAAGGTATTGGTTTTATGAAAAAAATTTTAATATATTTTTCTATGAGTAAAACAAACACTGTTTGACCAGAAACGGAATTTTCGATTTTTTGGTAGCATTTTCATTAAGTTAAACCAAAACTTCAAAAAAGTGTGTGAGTATTGTAATAAGAATGTGTTCCTTCAGGCCGATCGAGCCTTAAGTAAATATTTCTTACTTTTTAATCTAAAATAAAAACAAATTTAACAATCACTTAAAACGTAGAGGTTTTGTCTATTTTATAATATTTGCAAGTAAATTTCTGCTTTTTATCTAAGCCGAGCACGATGTGCGAAACCCGAACAAAGGCGAGCGCGAGGTATATACATTAGCGAGCGCGAAGCGCCAGGTAATTATATTATCGAACGCGAACCGCGAGAAAGAAGAACCGCGCGCCCTAGGCGCGCTTAATCTTGCGAGCGTAGTGCCTGGAAATAATTGGGTTGTTTGAAAAGAAGGCAGAGCTTTGGCAATCCGACCATAAATATTACCATATTAAATTAAAAAAACATGAAAATGAACATTCTGCGTTTCCTCCTCTGGCGGCGCTTCTTCTCGAATTCAGACAGTATCACTATCGACGCAGCACAGCTTTGATAATGTGGGTGCCATGCTCGTGCACTTTTGTCGGAACTCGGCCGAATGCTCGCAAACAACTGCTCGTGCTCAGGCAGTGTGAACGGGAAGCCCTCCGTTTGAGAACGTTCGCGAACGTTCGCGAACAATGCTCGCTTGTTGTAAACCCGCCTTTGCCGACAAGTGACGGAACACGGACGAGCACGAACGAACGTTCGCGAACAGCGTTCACGAACACTGTTCGGTGCGGGCAAGCGTCTACAGCGAGCGAGCATCCCGTTCGAGAATGCTCGCGAACAGCGTTCGCGAACGACGCTCGCTTGGTGTAAACCCGCCTTTACAGATATAAACGGAGCAGGATTTTAACCATACCTGGCTACGAATATGAAGATTATATTATATTATACTGAAACCGAAAAATTATCCTAGGTTTGGTTTTACAAGATCAAACACATAAATTTTGCTGAATTTATTATAGAACCTCAGAAAGAACTTGTTCTTTTGTCGAAGATTTAATTACTAATTAAATAAAAATTGATGAAAATGGAATGAATGAAACACTAGAAAGAATTATTTTTTGTTACGTGACAAATAATTTTTCAATTTAATTGGTTGTATAAATAATTATTTCCAGACGGAGAACTAATAAGTTCATGAGAAATGCAAATTCCGAATTAAATTTAAAGTCATATATTTAGTGTAAAAGCAATTCATTTTTTGAGAAAATTAAATGATGAAATTGGGAAATTGACCTCTGCTGATTAAGGAAATAATTTAAACATTAACCAGTCGCCGATTTAGATTATTACATGATGACTTTGTTAAGCTCTTCAACTGGGGTTATTGCTAGAGAGATTGATCAGCGACCCTGGGTACCCCGTGTAACGCCACGTACACTTCCCATTCTCATTTTTCTCATATGAACTTCTTGATCCCCGACTGTATACCCAGGCTAGAATCGAGGGATTCAAGCTTAAACAATAATAAGCGTCATTATTATTATTGCAAAATTAGAAAGAGATTTGCAAAACTAATGGTTAGAATGAGAACATTTGACACATAACGGAGTTGCATAGTAAAATTAAAGATAAATAAGTTAATACATAAATATCAAACATATGTTGCAATATTATTTCAAAATTATGATGTTAAAATTTTTTAGTCTACTGGTCGTTTCAATATTTTTTTTTTAAATATTGATACTTAAAATTGTGAAATTTTTTTAATTGAGAATTTTTTTCACCATCTTAAGTATCAATATTTTTAAAAAAATATTGAAACGACCAGTAGACTAAAAAATGTTAACATCGTAATTATTACGTATTACCCTGGTCAAAAACCTTAACATCAAAATGTAATTCAAACTATCAGTTTAGAACTATAATCTTACAAGTATAAGGAATGACGTCGACATTCTACTTGTAGGGATTGTGAAGAAAATTATCTCGTCTCTCCGTAGCTTAGTGGTCAAGAGCATCGGACCGGAAATCTGAATGACGTGGTGTTCGAATCCCACCGGAGCTAGAGAGAATTTTTTTCACAATTTTATGTATCAATATTTTTAAAAAAAATATTGAAACGACCAGGAGACTAAAAAATTTTAACATCATAATTATTACGTATTACACTGGTCAAAAACCTTAACATCAAAATTTAATTATTTCAAAATATTGGTAGAAAAATGTTGTGAAAATTTTGATTGAGATTATAGTATTTTATTCTAATTTATTTATTTTTTGATAATTATAAATTATTTGTACAGGTGGCGCCATAGAGTAGCCAAGAGAGGAAATTATTTTTCATTCGCTTCCATTCAACACTCTTAAAAATGTTTGCAATTTTAATACACATTTAATATACATTTGTATATTAAATCTAAAATCTAGGTATATGAAATCGCCATTAAAAGACTATTTTATTAAATTTCATATACCGCATATTGATCATTTATCAGAAAAGTAAGATATTTGCACATTACACAAGTAAAAAACAATTTTGGCAGCAATTTTCAATTATAAATAATGAAACATAATATTTTCTCCTAGATAAATATAAATTACACTGGTTTTTAAGAGAACAGTTCAATTAAACAAATAATTAAGAGACCTAACCTCCAAGCACCTGTACTCACGTTAAAATTCTAACATTCACAGCGAATTTTAGAAAAAATTCCACCCGTACGTTGCACTTTAATTGTAATTAGGAATTAAGTCGACGAATTCAAGGTTATTCCTTTATTTTTTAATATTTGACAGGATCTGAAGGCATCAAAGAACTTGTTGTTTTCACGCACTCTGTTTTACCGACTTTAGTATACATGTATATTAATTTTACAACATGATGGTATATTAAAATTAATGTACGGTATATGCAAATGACTTTACTCACATGTATATTAAATTTCGATCAGATTTTTTTAACAGTGAAGGTAATACCGGTTATCTACTATTCAAGGAGCAATTTTCATTCATAGCTTTCACGTTTAAACCCACCTTTGGAAAGAAATTTTGGAGACTAAAGAAGATGCATTCCTAGGATTAAGTACTCTCAGGGATTCGTACCGGGTCCCTGTATTAACTCCTTTGCAAACTTTCCCTCCGATCTCATACCTTTGATGGAACACTACCTCAATAATACTTACTTCTCTTTCAATAACCAATTCTACGAACAACCTTGAGGAGCAGCAATAGGATCTCCAATCTGAGCATCATATCGAAACACGACATAGCATTTTATTTGACAAAACGACCGTCCTCGCAAAAACATACAATATTTTCCCAAGAAAACATAGAGGAGCAGTCGAAGTCTTAAAACACCCTAATAACATCGAGAGGGACAATGGATATAATACCAATCCGATTTGGCTTTCTTTCCTCCCGGGCTTAAAAAAAAACTTGATTGGCCAATCAAGTTTGACCAGTACCCCCGGTGAGGCTCTTGACCAACCACAGACAATTTTCTCGATACATGAGCAAGATTCGTAGTTTTTCACACGACTGAAACCCGAAACACATAATTTTATTATAATGAATCATCGCAAAAGCATTACATCTATTACTATATATATATTACTATTTCTATCTTATTACATCTCCCCAAAATCCTAATGACGTATTTTTTTTCTTCCTTAGAAATCATTAGTCTTGGTGCTCTGAAGGATCCTTTCCGTGCCGCGTGGTGGCGGCGCAGATGTAAGTCATTTTTTTAATTCAAAGTTTTGAAAGTGACTGGTGGCAAGTGATTGGTTAAAAATCAATTTTTTGTTGAGAATTCAAATATTTCGTTGAAAATTTGACTTTTTGGGTTAAAAATTTATCTCTTTTAGTATAAAATCTTTGTTGGTTGAAAATTAAACTTTTTGTTGGCAATGCAACATATTGTGACATGAAATCTCAAGACTTTAAAGAGTTTCATATTGAATTGCATATGGTATCAACATTAGTGGTATTTAAAAGAATTTATTTCTCTATTATCCCCCTATTTTTGTGAAAAATCACACCGCTCCCTCTCTTTAAAGAGAATTTTGGGCTCTAAAGTGTGACATTTTATGATTTTTAATTATTCTTGATTCATTACTGTAATTTACAAAAGCTTAAAAACGCAGAATAAACGTAAAATACGTGTTTAGCCAACGGCTAAGTTACTTTCGAGGGGAGTACAAATTGACGTCAGGTCGGGTATCAGGTTCGCAACCCGGCCTGAAAACACGAAAGTCTAGTATGGGTTGAAAACTCAAACTAGCCCGAAAATTTAATTTGAAAATTATAAAAATTTTTAGGACATCAGGAAAATTACAAACAATTTTATCCTCTCCCCATTATATACATTGTAAGTTGACAAAAACAAAACGTGTTCACACTGTGCTGCTCGAAATCTATTCTTTAACACTTTTGATATTTGTTAATTATATTCAGTGAATAAATTTCAAATAATTCTAAAAAACTGTTCTATCTACAAAGTTTTTTTTAAATAATCGGTACAGAGCTATTTTTTTAAAGAAAAAATTTTAATTTATGAGAATTCAAAATACATTCTAAAGATTTCTTTACTTTTTAAATATTTTTCCCATAATTAAAATGTAGTGCATATAAAATTAAAATAGTTTATAAAAAATTTATATTCGGTTCATTATAAAAAAAATCGATAAACGATATCACATGAATTCATCATGTAAATTTGTTCAATAATGAAGCCTTGGAAGAGATAAAGTTGGAGGAATAAAGATCTGTTTTCTAGAACCTTTGTTTAAACCATGAGCGTATGTCGATCTAACTTTTTAGCTACCGCTATTTGTTCTATAACATACAGGTATACAAGGAGATAGACCAGTAAATCTCTATGAAACTTCATTGTCAAATAAATAAGTTTTTGTCTCCAGGCTTAAATTTACGATGTCGAGTAAGATAGTGACTAGCGGCTGTCCGTACACGACGTGGGTATTTTTTTGCGCGAGTGGGGCAGGAAGTCAAAAAGGAGGAGTCAGCAAATCACAGTTGGCTACGTGGAATACGAAAAACCCACTAGTATATACATATATACGGAAACATTTCAATACAAGTTCCTTTTCTCGCTGAATCAGTATCATCTACTGCCATTTATTCTCATCTACTCGATTAGTAAAAAATGAGGATCACCGTGGGTACTCTATTCCTTGGTTTTTCCGTTTTCTTTGATTCTATTGGTAAATATATAATAATATAACATCTTTACTTCTCCCTCCTCTACATCACAACCCCTAACGTTCTTCACATCTCTCACTTCTCATACTTTCTACCTCCTCAATTTCCTAACTTCTCCTTTCTCGGCTTCCCACCCGTCACATCCGACAATTAATCCCATCCCTTCCCTCCTTCTCCATCATTTACTTCCCCTAATTTCATTCCCATACCTCTCCTACTTCTCCTCCCGACCATCACTTTCCTTATTTTTCCATCCTCCACTTCCCCTTATTCCACTCACATACTTCTACTTATCCTCACTTCCCTTACTGCTTCCTCATTCACATAAATTTTATTTATAAGAATAGCATAGATCAAAATAAAGCGTAAAAATGAATTTAAAAAAATTTCTACACCTGTGCAATTTGATTTTCTACCTTACATTGTTTTTTGTTTTTAGCTCAGTAGGTAATTGCACATATGCGAAAGCCGCTAGGAATAAAAAATATATATATACCTGCATGCTATATAAATGCATTTCAATTTACCTCCAAAAACGCAGTATTTCCATACATTTCTATGGAAATAATATATCCATCCAAATGAAAATTTATTCAGAATTTCAATCAGATGATTTCTGCAATTTGAGATGAGAATGTCTTAATGAAAATGATCGTAATAAAAAATGTCAAATGATATCATTATTTGCGAGGGACAATGTTGACACTAATAGCGTCGTTATTTCACATATATGTGAGATGATGGCTACATATGTATATATTTGTACTCTGATGATGCAATGGAATATTCCTTAGATACAGTTGTTACCAAATTATTCACTAATGCATTAATCCCTTTTTTCTCTACTTTGCGAAAATGCGGGTGCTCTGTACTTTTGTTTTCACTTTGGCGGTTATCGTCAATTCTGTTGGTGAATATAATAATATAATACACTAAAAACAATGTCTGGTTAAATCAACCAGAACTCTGGTTAAATATGCCCTTATTATTCTTTCTGGTCAGACTAACCAGAATTATGCTTGAATTAACCAGAATTCCGCTTAAATTAACCAGCAATTCCCGTTAAATTAACCAGCAATTCTGGTTAATTCAACCATAATTCTGGTTAGTCTCACCAGAAAGAATAGTAAGGACACATTTGACCAGAATTCTAGTTGAATTAACCAGACATTTTTTTGAGTGTATACCTGTAATTCTTATTATATTTCATATAATACATGCACGAATACGGCTATACATCAGGCCAGTGGAGCGAGCCTAAAGTCGGGCGACTTTAGGCTTATTTATTATTTAGGCTTCCAGCTTATAGTCATATAATAGCCATTTGTATATTTACACTGTAAAAACTAAAGATTTATTTTTTCACGATATTTTTTTTTTCGCGTTATATTTTTGAAAGGATAACTTCATGCTGTTATGTTCTGTGCAAAAAGAAACGATTCTGGGTTACCACAAGTGGTCTCATTTTAGTACCACCTAATAATAATATCCCTCTTTTCCCCATTGGTGCATAATATACTATTAAGCTTGCCACAAAGAAATTACTTTTTAACATAATAATGCATTTTAAAGCAGATAGTAGAAACTAAACAAATTAATTTTGTAATTTCTCACCAAACAGTTGGACTTATGAGAAAAGAGTTAAATTTTAAATAAAATTAATTACTTTTTAACGATAATTTCTGAATTTCTCATTACATAGTTATATTCCAAACCTACACAAAAATTTTCTACCAAAAATTCAAGTTTTTAAAAATTTCAAAAAATATAAAACAAGAAAACAAAAATGATGAATTTCCTTAAAAGTGCATTAGAAAATTGCAATTAAATTATTTACCATCCATAGTTTTTGACCAATCGGCACCAAATTATGCACACATATTTTTTGGGCTAGCAAACAGGTCGTAAAAGTATTGGGGTGGGGGGCAAATGGGAAGAGGGCACAGCGGCGCATGTAAACTCCTGAAAAACTCCTTCATGTTTAAATGATAGTCTCAGATGAGGTGGGGTGGGGGGGGGGCAGAAAGAGGAATCAAATGCAAATGACAGCGGGTGACAGCTAGTATATTGTATATTATATATCATTATTATTATTATATATGTATATCAAAACATGCATTTTTAATATATATATATATATATATATATAAAATAAAAATCAATAAAGAGACAAAACTAAAATCAAGTCTAAACGTTATTTGCAAATGAGATTTTGTTTTTAAATACAGTCCCTTGACATACTAATTTTTAACCCAAAATGTGACTAAAACTAACTAAAAGTGACTAACGTGTATTAATAATATGTCTAATGTTCTTTTGAATTCAAAAGAGTTTGATGAGGTTTATAAGAATTCCAGGAGAATTTTAACGTATTCAGAATAAATCCCAAAAATAAAACAATAAGTTAAGTTAATAAGTTAAAAAACGGTGAGCCTTAATCATTTTTAACTTGAAAGTTTTGACGCTCAACTCTTCTATATGGAATTTTGAAATAATTTCAATTCAATTACAAATTATTTCTCATAATTTTTATTGAATCATCAGAAAGATGCTTTCTGCAAAGAAACGTTGAATTCAGCTAAAAATATTAGACATAAATGTGCTGAACAAAAACAAAAGAATCTTCTATTTCTTTTTGCAGAATGCAGTTCACAGTCCGACGAGAAACCTAAAAGCGAACGTAATCATGGCCCTTCTTCTTCTTCTGCTGCTGCTCGACAACAACATTTGCCTGACCGGATTTCTCCAGAGGAGGCTCCTTTTCGTGGCAGATCCAGGTTTACTGCTAGCAGGAGTCCTAATGGCGAATGTAATCCTGGTTCCTCTTCTGCCAGACAACATTCTCCTGACCCGACATCTCCTCAGGAGCCTCCACTTCGTGCCAGATCCATTTCTCCTCTGGGCAGGCTTCCTTCAATTCAGGTACTTGGATGTACAATAGAAGAACTTGGATATGTTCGGCTTATTCCTCGCACAAATCGGAACCAGTTATTTGAATTTCGAAGATACGTTATTCCTGCCGGGATGCCAATTAAATTTCGAGCAGAACGAAATAGATATGTGCCCGTTCCAATCCGAGAGTATATTGTATTATCAACATCCAATGATGACATTTTTGCAATATTGGATTATACTGGGACTCTTCGTGGAATTTATAGGACAGATAGAAATAAGTCGCGAATTAAAATAAATATGAGAAGCAGCGCAGTTGATAATTTGAGTCCAGATGAAAAAAATGATTGTCCAGTAGGCAAAAGTGAAATAATTTTCGCAAGCAGTTTTATCAAAGCTTCTGCAAATTATGATTCACTACAGTTGGAACGGAATCCCAATGTCGAACATAATCCTAGTCCTTGTTCTTCTGCCAGACAGTCTAGGTCTTCTCCGGGCAGGCCTCCTTCTCATGAAGTATTCGGATATGCACTTTCGAAACTTGGATATATTCGGCTTATTCCCCAGAAAAATGCGAACCGGCAATTCGAATTTCGAAGATATGTCATTCCTGCCGGTTTACCAATTAAATTGCGATTAGAAGCGAAGAGATTTGTGCCCGTGCCAACCCGAGAATATATTGTTTTATCAACATCCAACGGTGTCGTTTTTGCAATACTGGAATATACTGGGATTCTTCTTGGAATATATAAGGCAGATGCATATAGTTCGAGAGTAAAAATAAACATGATAAGCGGTGCAGTTGACGATATGACCGTAATTGAAATGAGGGAATGTCCCGTAGGCAGACGTTTTCTAATCTTTCCACGTTGGTTTAAAGAAGTTGCTTCCAATGAAGATACTCTACAGTATGTGTATCATTAATTCAATAGACAAAAGATAAACTAAAATATAATATTCTTTGTAATCCGTAGTCGGATCAAAATTAAATAAAAAGATTTAAATGCAAATGTATTATGGTTATATCAGCTTCTTTTGTTTTATCTTTTGCTAATTCCCACAAGGCCATTCAAATTTTTTTTCTTCAAATATGCAAAATTCAGAGAGTTGCATGATTTTGAGTTTTCTGACGCGAGTTTTTTGAAAACACCATATTGCCCTAACTGCTAACAGAATTTACATTATTTTCTTAGCTACACTATATAATTTATAGGGATATTAATTTTTGAGTGCAGTCGCGTAGCCTGATCATCCACAGGTAACGACAGACACAGTGGAAGGAAATCAAATAACATAGTTAACGATAAATTGTAGGACGCAATTCTCAATTGATTTTAGAATCTGTTTTAATCGCGAAATTTTGTTATTGAATTTACAACTTATATGTGGAAGCGATTTTTGAATTGTTATTGTTCAAAATTTCACATCAATGCAAATAATAAACAAAAGTTGATTCTTCTTTTCCGTCTATCATTTGGTAAACAACTTTTCGACTTTTACTGTCTTTTGGGTTCAATGCGTAGGAGTGTATGGAAGCGAAAAATGATTCATAAGTAATATTATTTGTTATAAAAACATTATAATATCAAATAAAATTACATCATCATTATCGAGTATTCGATTTCAAGGTAATATTCTGAGAAAAAATTACTTGCTTTTATCGACAATGTGTCTTTGGTCATAAAAAGGTGTCATTCGATATTATTCATTAGTTTTATAAACAAAAAACTGAAACATCGTCATCACGCACATCTCAAAAGTATGATCAATTCTAGGACAGAAATAGAACACCTAAATTTTCAGTGAAAAAATTAATTTTCTACTGAAAGAATACTAATTTCCATTAAAGAGTTCAATCTGGAACCAATAGAATATATTTTTGACAACGTTTGTGAACTTGCAACTTAGCAGTTTAATTCCCAACTCACAAAAATTAATTTAATAAAAAAAAAAGAATTTTCTACAAAATATTTTAAAATTCAACCAGAAAAATGAAGTTTCAGCAAAGTAGTGTAATTTTCAACCAATTAAGTGAATTCTCAAACAAAAACGATGAATTTACAATGAAATTTGTTATCCCCTGGTAGTGTGAAGTAGTTTTTGACCGTTTTGCAAGCGATTTTGACAAATTTGATAGGGTTTCGGTGATTACGGAATATCCTAATTATTTTAAGGTATTTCAAGCGTTTTCCAAAGACTTCATATGATTTCTCGCGATTTCAGACATTTGAAAAGATTTCTTATCCAGCAAAGTTTTTAATGGATTTGAAAAATTTTAATTAAATTTTAAAGGACTTCATCAAATTTCAATGGATGATTTTGTCATATTTCGAGGTATTTTAAAGGATTTGATCAGATTTCTTAGAATTTCATTAATAATGTAGATCAGATGATTTATTATATTAAGAAAATATATAACCTGACAGACACAATGACTCTTCTTAGAGACATGTATTTTTAATCTTATTACATCTTGAGAACCTCAAGTAATTTTCTTACTGAATGGTAAATAGTTTCCAATTTTATATTTGTCATCAGCACACTTCTATTTAGATTTAGTTTAATAATCAGATAATAATAATGTGAGTGACGAACTAGTTACCGAAACGAAAAAAGTTTTAGTGGCGGTTTTCTTCAGGAAGTTGAATTGTTTTTCAAATAAGGCAAAAAATTCACACGATCAAATTTCATTGCTTTAAATATGAATCAAATATGTTTTTTAATCCAGAAATAATTTCGAATTTTATTTTTATCCCAAATTTTCAACTTAAACAAATTATCTAATTTAGAAGTGTCGATTCTCTGCAGTCGGTGTACCATTATTTCAATTTAAAAACATGTAAACTGAAAATAATATTTTTGCTAATCCGAAGTCAGATAAAAATGTATGTACACCGAACTCTCAGTTTCAGTACAGTTTCGGGGGTTGCCTGCAAATAGCCTTGGCCACAGGTTGGGGGATCCAAACGTAAACAGTCAGGGCCGCCTAACCTTTTCTATTTGGAATGCAATATTGCATAATATACTCGACTATGTACTCGCGCACACCGATCCTTCCGAGGCAAAGTAACAACCGTCTCTCGCCCTGCCCCCTGAGAAACTACTGGGACCAGCAGTTCTAGAAAGACCGAGAGCGGGGGGACAGCATCCGAGAGTTGGGTGTAACTGGTAATTACATTACAAAGACAGTGTATTATGGTTCCTGAGGCTGTTTGCTTTCTGCGTTTCGAAAAAATGGAAAAATGAATTAATTTTACAAACTGTTTGTAAATTCCCCTGCATTGTGACCGTAAAATGGCCCAAAGAATGAAAAGTATCAAATAAAAGTAACGAATGTTAAGAGTAATAAAGTCTAAAATCAATATTTTTTTAATATTGATTGTTTATTTTATAAGTTGCGAAAAAAATCTCTCTAGCTTCGCTGGGATTTGAACACCAGGTCTTTCATATTTCCGGTCTAATGCTTTAACCAACTAAGCTACGGAGAGACGAGAAGATTTTCTTCACAACTCCTACAAGTTGAATGTCGACGCCATTCAGTGTACTTACATGATTAATTTTATAATCATTCCAACATGAGAGTGATTTTATTAATTGATGTTATGTTTTTTGACCAGCGAAATATATCAAATAATATGATGTTAATGTTTTTGTCTACTAGGTCTAAATTCAATATTTTTTGAATATTGATTGTTTATTTTATAAGCTTTGAAAAAAATCTCTCTAGCTCTCGTAATATTTGTTGAGTCTCGTTTGAGGAGCCGAGCTGTAAGGGCGTGTTTGTTGTTTCTCCATCTTATGCCGAGAGTTTGCAGTGTTTCACTTGCACTAAACATTTTTCCCAGTGCTGTGATGCTGTGATGTTACTGTTGTTTTTACTAATGTGATTCTAAACTTGGGGAGGATATTTATATGGAACATACATTATTCGCGTGCAAAGTGCTTCTAGGTTTGTTGCACTTTTGACGCCTGATCGTATGCTGAGGTAACCAATCTTTCGCACCCGCATCTTAATATAGCGACCACGAGCAGATGCAGAGCTTGATGTCAAGCCTAGAAGAACAGCTCATAGCTGAAATACATTCCGTAGAAAAAAAAATATCCTAGCAAGCACCTAAGCATGTTTGCGGAGATGTGAACTAAAAATTGATGCCGTAGAAAAGGAGAATGCCGAGCTCAAGATCGAGATCGCTAGGCAGGCTCAACAGCTAGATAGGCTTACAAGAAGAAACAACCTGATACTTTTTGGCATGTATGATGAGTCAACGGAAGCACCACTTGCGCTAGACAAAAAAGTGCCAAATCTACTCGGAACCAAAAATGGGTATAACTCCTGACCGGGAATTGATTAATGGAGTTCGCCACCTTGGTAAATTTAACTCTGGCGATATGAGATCTGTTTTGCTTTCACTTTGTTCAGGGTCGATGGAGCACGTTATCCTTTGAAATCGTTCGAAACTTAGAGGAACGAATATTTTCATCGAGCATGACTGGTTAAGCCAAGTCTGATGAGTAAGCCGCATGCGCAAGTATTTCCCAACTAAACGCCTCAATCGTTTAATTGACAAGTCTTACTGCGTCTGATGGTGCTTTTTCATGCAGAAAAATTACTTCTTGCTGCCTTTCTTGATATTCCCATGTTCTGGATCTTTCCTATTGCTTCTCGTGTCAAATTTAATTGATCCGCGAGCTGTTGTTGCGTTTGAGCATCATCCTCATCCAACAATGCTTGCAATTCGCTGTCTTCAAACTTTCTCGATTGTCTACACTGTTGTATGGAACTTGTATTGTTGTGAGTTAAAAATCTTTGTCAGAGATGTTAACAAGGAGATGGGGCCAATGACTTTCTGAAACTTCTGTAAACAATAACATGTCACCTGCATATGTCGCTTCGAAGCTCTCTATGACTTCATAAGCAGGGTTACATAATAATGAGTAAGCCTTATTTGTAAATATAAATACAGCTGCTATGCCCAACACACAGCTGGGTAGTATGACGTCGGAGCGGAAGATAGGCATCACCAACCTTTCTAAACCTAATCAACTCGTTCCTTCAATGAAAAGGAAGGGTGATTCTCAAGACGCGGGCTCTCTTGGCAAGTATGTGAACAGGGCAACTCCTGCAGGATCGAGGCTGTGCACAGGCTGACTGGATGGATCTTTTATGAGAAGGACAGGAGTTCCAAGCTTTGGTTCTGCGGGTGTTTCATACAATTGAGAGATGTGTATATAAGTGTGTATAAGTCGAGTTTTCAGGTTTGTTATTGGAATATCTGTGGTTATAATAATTTGTGTTACTTGGATGTAAAGCAGAAACCCTACTTAACTTGTCATTTTGTGATTTGTATATGTGAGTCATGGCTCACAAACTTATCTGTGAAACTACCGAAGTTTTTAGATGGTTAAACCCTTTATTACTCCGTGGCTTTCAAAGAAAAACGTAAGGGCCGTGGCAGTGGATGGCTAATTACATTAGTCCAAAACTGCGCTGATTATTCGCATTGTAAACTGGAAATCAGTAATTTATGGTTTTTGTGAAATTGAGCTTCAAAAATTCCTTCACTCTGCATATAGGTAATATATATTTCCCCCTATCAGCAAACTCGGACTTCTGTATTGATGCGTTCCGAAATGTTTTATTCTCCTGACACAATCTAAACAAATATTTTTTATTAACTGGTGATTTTAACGCTCGTGTAGGAACCCTAAATAGTTAATGTTAATGAAAGATGCAAAAACTGTTTGGAGTCCCTAGAATCGTGCGACCTAGCGCTCTGCAATCCTCGTACATTTTCTGATAGGCTTGGTCAATTTACATACCGAACGAAAAGAGGCTGCAGCACTATTGATTTACGTTGGTTAGGTATCGATTTCGCAAATCTTGTTAACGATTTCTCTGTGCACAATATTTCGAACCAATCGAATCATTTACTTGTTGCTATCGATTTTAATATTAAGCCTAAGGTTCAGGGCTTTGAAAAATTCACAGCTTATATGCAATAATAATGTTAACGCTGATTTTTTGTATAATAAATTAACTTCTTCAATCAGGCATGCTGCCAACGAATCAAATATGCTAGTACGGAGGAGCGCTCCCAGTACCTTCGGCCGTTATAAATATAAAAATGTCTGCTTTAACACGCAGTGCGCTCGTCTTCCTAAGCTTTGGGCCAAACTAAATGGCCTTGGTGTGAGTATAATAATTATTAGAATTTTGGTCTCATTTTATGTCAACGCCGCGCCGGTCCACAGTGGGGCGAAATGAATGATATAATTTGTTAACTTTATCAACAAATAACATACACAAATGCATGATTTAAAGAGTTTTAGGCAGAAACAAACCGAATTTTCTTCCGATTGTCTTCGAATCTCATTGCCGGTGATGCACATTGATGTATTTTTGCCATATGATGTGATTTGTTAAATTTATCAACAATTATCATAAACAAATGCATGATTTAAACAGTTTTAGGCAGAAACGAACCGAATCAACAGCTCGAGAGCTTCAGGATGAAAATCACTATCTCTATGTCTGCAGCTTCTTCTGAGAGATGACAAGGATGCATCAGATGAGATGAGTAATTTATGCACTAGATCAGTATTAATGGCTAACCGACTGCACTTACGAGAAGTGAATTCGCGGAATTGTTCAAAATCTTTATTACGGGTTTCTTGAGCTTCTTCAGGTAAGAGGCCGATAGGAATACTGAAAGATTGGATTATCTTCGCTTCGTGCAAAAGAATTTTGTGAACAGATGATGGCATATAATGCCATGTGTACAGTTCTACATACAATCGTGCAGTTTCGAGAGCATAATGTTCGAATTCCACCGAATCGATTTTTTGACCAGAATTGCATGTCATTGCATCACATGCAATGAGATTCAAAGACAATCGGAAGAAAATTCGGTTCGTTTCTGCCCGAAACTGTTCAAATCATGCATTTGTTTGTAATAATTGTTGATAAATTAAAAAAATTATATCATATGACAAAAATACATTAATGTGCATCACAGAACATGAGATTCGAAGAGAATCGGAAGAAAATTCGGTTTGTTGCTGCATAAAACTGTTTAAATCATGCATTTGTGTATGTTATTTATTGATAAAGTTAACAAATCATATCAGATACCACATTTTTATGATCACATTTCACCACATTGCTCTGAACAAGCGATTTTGATGCATGAATATACTTCAGAAAAACCTAATCCATCATACTGGCTATTTGTTGCAAATATTTGTTTAAAACAAATAACCTGACATGTCAACAAATTTGTTTTCTTCCACCGACCCATTGTGCATCAAACCTCAGGCTTGTTGCCACTGATAAAAACTTTCACAGAGAATTAAAAAGAAAAATTCAAAAAATCAACATTTTTGTCGCTATTTGCAGCTCTATAAGAATTTAAAAGAAGAAAAATTCAAAAATCAGGATCGACATATTTCTTGAGAATTTAATGCTGAATTTTTTGAAAATAAAAAATTGAAAAGCGATGAAGAATTGTGACCTACAGGTTATTTTGAACATCGTTTTTTCATTTCGCCCCACTGTGGACCGGCGCGGCGTTGACATAAAATGAGACCAAAATTCGAATAATTATTCTACTTACACCAAGGACATTTAGTTTGGCCCAAAACTTAGTAAGACGAGCGCACTGCGAGTTGATCCAGACATTTTTCTGATTATAAGGGCCGAAAGGTACTGGGAGCGCCCCTCCGTACTTGCATATTTGATTCGCTGGCAGCGATTCTTATTGATTCTTATTGAGGAAGTTAATATATTATACAAAAAATCAGCGTTAACATTATTATTGTATATATAAGCTGTGAATTTGACAACACAGTATAAAAGGTGTTCGCTCCCTCGTCATTCATTTTTAAGACATTGATACGCCGCCAAATATGGGATCGTCCATATATTAGGTACGGCGTTTTTCTTTTGTTTATATCGTTGTGTCCTTTTCAACTTCACAGCAATTTTATTCTCGTCTTCATTTGAACAAAAGAGAAACGCCTTACGTAATATATGGACGATCCCTATGGTACACTCTCTATCCCTAGAACCCTTAAGCATAAGATTAAAATCGATAGCCACAAGTATATGATTTGATTGGTGCAAAATATTGTGCACAGAGAAATCGTTAACAAGATTTGCGCAATCGATCCAACCAACCAACGTAAATCAACAGTACTGCAGACTCTTTTCGTTAGGTAGGTAAATTGACCAAGCTATTTAGGGTTCCTACACAAGCGTTAAAATCACCAATTAATAAAAAATATTTGTTCACATTGTGTGAGGAGAATAAAACATTTCGGAGCGCATCAATACAGAAGTCCGAGTTTGCTGATACGGGAAAATATATATTACCTATATGCAGAGTTAAGGAATGTTCGAAGATCAATTTCACAAATAACCATAAATTACTAAATTTCAGTTTACAATGCGAATAGTCAGCGCAGTTTTGGACTAATGTATAGCCTATAGACTAAAATAATAGCCCTACCCTGCCATGGCCCTTACGTTTTTTTGACAGCCACGGAGTAATAAGGGGTGTAACCATCTAAAAACTTCGATTGAGCCATGACTTACTTACACACATTATTATACCCACAGATATTCCAATAACAAACATCAAAACTCTACTCATAATTACACATCTCTCAATTTTATGAAACACCCGCAGAACAAAAGCTTGGAACTCCTGCCCTCCTCATAGAAGATCCATCCAGTCAGTCTGTGCGCTGCCCAGATCCTGCAGGAGTTGCCCTGTTCACATACTTGTCAAGAGAGCCCGCGTCTTGAGAATCGCCCCTCCTTTTCCTTGAAGGAACGAGTTGATTAGGTTTAGGAAGGTTGGTGATGCCAATCTTCCTCTCCGACATCATACTACCCAGCTGTGTGTTGGATGTAGCAGCTGTATTTATATTTACAAATAGGCTTACTCATTATTATTTAACCCTGCTTGTGAAGTCATAGAGAGCTTTAAAGCGACATGTGCAGGTGACATGTTATTGTTTACGGAAGTTTCAGAGCTCTCGTTACCAGGTCTGTAAATATGAAACCGGAACTTGCCCATAGATAGCCCTAGTTGTCAATGTAGTTACCGTCAAACCGCGTCAATGGCCCTAACTCCTTGCTGAGATCTCTGACAAAGATTTTCAACTCCCAAGAATACAAGTTTCATACACCAGTATAGACTACCGAGAAAGTTTGAGGACAGCGAATTGCAAGCATTGTTGGACGAGGATGATGTTTGAACGCAACAACAACTCGTGGATCAATTAAATTTGACACGAGAAGCCGTCTCCATATGTTTGAAAGCCATGGGAAAGATCCAGAAGGTAGGAATATCAAAAACGGCAACAAAAAGCGATTTTGCTTCATGATAATGCACCATCACACGCAGTAAAACTGGTCAAGCAAACGATTGAGCTGCTTAGTTGGGAAATATTTGCGCATGCGGCTCACTCACCAGGCTTGGCTCCGTTCGATTACTCCTTATTTGCATCGAAGGGACACGCATTTGCTGAACAGCGGTTTCATATTTACATATCTAAGCCTCTTATACGAGTTTTCATCCCTGCATTTTTTAGTTTAGTTGCTTCTTGGCTCCAAGATTTTCGGATTTTAAAAGAGTCCGGGTCCAAGTCATGCTCGATGAAAATATTTGTTCCTCTAAGATTCGAACGATTTTGAAGGATATCGTGCTTCATCGACCCTGAACAGAGTGAAAGCAAAACAGGTCTCATTTTGCCATAGTTAAAATTACCAAAGCGGCGAACTCCATTAATCGATTGCCGGTTAAGAGTTATACCCATTTTTGGTTCCGAGTAGATTTGGCACTTTGTTGTCTAGCGCAAGTGGTGCTTCCGTTGACTCATCATACATGCCAAAAAGTATCAGGTTGTTTCTTCTTGTAAGCCTATCTAGCTGTTGAGCCTGCCTAGCGATCTCGATCTTGAGCTCGGCATTCTCCTTTTCTACGGCATCAATTTTTAGTTCACATCTCCGCAAGCCTGCTGAGGTGTTTGCTAGGATTTTTTTTTCTACGGAATGTATTTCAGCTTTGAGCTCTTCTTCTAGGCTTGACATCAAGCTCTGCATCTGCTCGTAGTCGCTATATTAAGATGCGGGTGCGAAAGATTTATCAATTACCCTCGGAAGGGTCGGTGTGCGCGAGTACTCAGTCGAGTATATTGTGCAATATTGCAATCCAATTGGAAACTGTTAGGCGGGACTGACTCGTTACCTTTGGATCCCCCCGACCTACGGCCAAGGCTATTTGCAGGCAACCACCGAAACTGGACTGAATCTGAGAGTTCTGTGTACATACATTGTTATCTAAATTAGGATTAGCAGAAATATTATTTTTAGTTTAGATATTTTTAAATTGAATTAATGATACACCGACTGCAGAGAATCGTCACTTTTAAGTTAGATAATTTTTTTAATTTGAAAATTTTTGATAAAAATGAAATTTGACATTATTTGTGGAATAAAAAACATGTTTAATTTCAAATTTGAAGCAATCGAATTTGATCGTGTGAATTTTTTGCCTTATTTGAAGAACAATTCAACTTTCTGAAGAAAACCGCGTCTAAAACTTTTTCCGTTTTGCGAACAAGTTGGTCACTCACATTATTATTATCTGATTATTAAACTGTTGAGGTGGCTTACAACACTTGTGTACTTATATAAATAAAAGTGTGCTGATGACAAATATAACATTGGAATCTAGTCACTATTCAGTAAGAAAATTAATTGAGGTTCTCAGGATGTAATAATATTAAAAATACATGTTCTAAAAAGAGTCCTTTCTTCTGTCAGGCTATATATTTTTTTTATATAATGAATCATCTGATCTACATTATTCATATAATTCGAGGTAATCGTCTCAAATCTTCAAAATCCCTCAAAATATTATAAAATCATCCTTTAACATTTGATAAAGTCCTTTAAAATATAATTGAAATTTTTCAAATCTCTTAAAAACTTTCCAGCATAAGAAATCTTTTTAAATGTCATAAATCGCGAGAAATCATATGAAGTCTTTGGAAAACGCTTGAAATACCTTAATATAATTAGGATATTCTGTAATCATCGAAACCCTATCAAATTTGTTAAAATTTCTTAAAAAACGGTCAAAAACTACTTCAAACTACCAGGGGATAACAAATTTCATTGAAAATTCATCTTTTTTGTTTGAATATTCAACTAATTAGTTGCAAATTACACTACTTTGCTAAAAATTTATTTTTTTGGTTGAAGTTACTTTTTGTTGAAAATTCGTTTTTTTGTTATTTGAAAATTAATTTTTGTGAGTTGGGAATTAAACTGCTAGGTGGCAAGTTCACAAACGTTGTCAAAAATTTATTTTATGGGTTGAAGATTGAACTGTTTTATGGAAATTAGTATTCTTTTAGTTAAAAATTAATTTTTTCACTGGAAATTTTAGTGTTCTATTTCTGTCCTAAAATTGATCATATTTTTGAGATGTGCATGATCACGATGCTTTTTGTTCCTTTAATAAACAAATTACATAAAAAATAATTCAAATAATGAATTATAAATAAAAAATTATGTGTACATCACAAGGCAGAGAAGAATGGAGTCTTTCCTAATCTTTCGTAAATTATATTTTCAGAATTTTCCAGTTTTTTCTTTACAAAATTAATAAATAATATCGAATGCCACCTTTTTATGATCCACTACACACTGTCGACATAAGAAAATCATTTTTCGTCCAAATATTACCTTGAAATCGAATACTCGATAATGATAATATAATTTTGTTTGATATTATAATTTTTTTATAAAACATAATATTACTTATGGGTCATTTTTCGCTTGCACATACTCCTGCGCATTGAATCCAAAAGATAATAAAAATCGAAAAGTTGTTTCCTAAATGACAGACAAAAAGAAAAGAATCAACATTTGTGCATTATTTGCACTGATGTGAAATTTGGAACAATAATAATTCAAAAATCCTTTCCACATATCAGTTGTAAACTGAATAACAAAATTTCCCGAAAAAAACAGAATCCAAGATCGATTAAGAATTGCGTCCTACAGGTGATAGTTAACTATGTTATTTGATTTCGCCCCACTGAGTCTGTCGTGGCGCGTGCATAATGAGGCAGTTATGTTAGCAGTTAGTGCAATATGGTGTTCTCGGAAAACTCGCGTCTGAAAGCTCAAAATCATGCAACTCTCTGAATTTTGCATATTCAAAGAAAAAAATTTTGAATGGCCTTGTTGGGATTAGCAAAAGATAAAACGAAAGAAGCCTTCATAACCATAATACATTTGCATTAAAATCTTTTGATTTAATTTTGATCCGACTACGGATTACAAAGAATATTATATTTTAGTTTATCTTTTGTCTATTGAATTAATGATACACATACTGTAGAGTATCTTCATTGGAAGCAACTTCTTTAAACCAACGTGGAAAGATTAGAAAACGTCTGCCTACGGGACATTCCCTCATTTCAATTACGGTCATATCGTCAACTGCACCGCTTATCATGTTTATTTTTACTCTCGAACTATATGCATCTGCCTTATATATTCCAAGAAGAATCCCAGTATATTCCAGTATTGCAAAAACGACACCGTTGGATGTTGATAAAACAATATATTCTCGGGTTGGCACGGGCACAAATCTCTTCGCTTCTAATCGCAATTTAATTGGTAAACCGGCAGGAATGACATATC
Organism: Andricus curvator; assembly: GCA_932195095.1. Lineage (NCBI taxonomy): Eukaryota > Metazoa > Arthropoda > Insecta > Hymenoptera > Cynipidae > Andricus > Andricus curvator. The sequence continues at coordinate 82,371 of CAKNYM010053008.1, forward strand.
TTCGAAATTCGAATTGCCGGTTTGGATTTTTCTGGGGAATAAGCCGAATATATCCAAGTTTCGAAAGTGCATATCCAAGTACTTCATGAGAAGGAGGCCTGCCCGGAGAAGACCTAGACTGTCTGGCAGAAGAAGAAGGACTAGGTTTATGTTCAACATTGGGATTCCGTTCCAACTGTAGTGAATCGGAATTTGCAGAAGCTTTAATAAAACTGCTTGCGAAGATTATTTCACTTTTGCCTACTGGACAATCATTTTTTTCATCTGGACTCAAATTATCAACTGCGCTGCTTCTCATATTTATTTTAATTCGCGACTTATTTCTATCTGTCCTATAAATTCCACGAAGAGTCCCAGTATAATCCAATATTGCAAAAATGTCATCATTGGATGTTGATAATACAATATACTCTCGGATTGGAACGGGCACATATCTATTTCGTTCTGCTCGAAATTTAATTGGCATCCCGGCAGGAATAACGTATCTTCGAAATTCAAATAACTGGTTCCGATTTGTGCGAGGAATAAGCCGAACATATCCAAGTTCTTCTATTGTACATCCAAGTACCTGAATTGAAGGAAGCCTGCCCAGAGGAGAAATGGATCTGGCACGATGTGGAGGCTCCTGAGGAGATGTCGGGTCAGGAGAATGTTGTCTGGCAGAAGAGGAACCAGGATTACCTTCGCCATTAGGACTTCTGCTAGCAGGAAACCTGAACCTGCCACGAAAAGGAGCCTCCTCTGGAGAAATCCGGTCAGGCAAATGTTGTTGTCGAGCAGCAGCAGAAGAAGAAGAAGGGCCAGGATTACGTTCGCTTTTAGGTTTCTCGTCGGGCTGTGAACTGCATTCTGCAAGAAGAAATAGAAGATTCTTTTGTTTTTGTTGAGCACATTTATGTCTAATATGTTTAGCTGAATTCAACGTTTCTTTGCAGAAAGCATCTTTCTGATGATTCAATAAAAATGATGAGAAATAATTTTTAATTTTAAGGACTCCTCACAATACATTTTTCTTGTTAAATAAACATATACTTTTTGTAGAAGACGAGTGCATAAACGCTTGAATAACCTCAATGACAATAAACGATATTCTGCTAGACAAAAACCTACATAAAACAAACGGTTTTTAATATATTCAATTCTTTGGCAAATATGTTTTTAGTAAGTTTTTACTGTCAATTATAACTTAACAAACACTCATTTTAAATAAGCCAAATAAAGAATTGAATTGGAATAATTTCAAAATGCCATATAGAAGAGTTGAGCGTCAAAAACTTCAAATTAAAAATGATTAAGGCTCAGCGTGTTTGAATTTAACTTAACTCATTGCTTTATTTCTGGTATTTATTCTGATTTCGTTAAAATTCTCCTGTTCTTGTTATTAACTTCATTAAATTTTTTTGAACTCAAAAAAACGTTGGACATATTATTAATACACGTTAGTTACTTTTAGTTAGTTTTAGTCACATTTTGGGTTAAAAATTATTATGTCAAGGGACTGCATTTAAAAACAAAATCTCATTTGCAAATAACGTTTAGACTTGATTTTAGTTTTGTCTCTTTATTGACTTTTATTTTCTATATATAAATATATTAAAAATGCATGTATTGATATACATATATAATAATAATAATAATGATGTATAATATATAATATACTAGCTGTTACCCTCTGTCATTTGCATTTGATTCCCCTTTCTGCCCCCCTTACCTCATCAGAGACTACCGTTTGAACATGAAGGAGTTTCTCAGGTTTTCACATGCGGCGCTGTGCCCTCTTCCCATTTAGCCCCGCCACCAATACTTTTACGACCTATCTGAGAGCTCAAAGAACATGTGCGCATAATTTGGTGCCGATTGGTCAAAATATAGATTTGCATAACCATCATATGTTTTAGGCCACTTGATTTCAAATATTAGATAATAATATATAATATAATAATACATTAATACATATACAATTATCCACTTCTATATTAACATCATTGTAAATAATTTAATTGCAATTTTTTAACCCATTTTTGAGAAAATTCATAATTTTTTATTTCTTGTTTTATATTTCTAAAAATTTTTCAAAATTCGACTTTTTGGTAGGAAATGTTTTTGTAGGTTTAGAAAGTAACTGTTTGATGAGTAATGCAGAAATTATTGTTAAAAAGTTATTGATATTGTAATTTCTTTGCGGTAAGGTTAATGGTATATTATGCATCAATGGGGAAAAAAGGAATATTATTTAGGATTGTATCTTTCCAGTGCGAGTCGTAGGAACAGACTTTAAGTGCCGCTTTACAAGTTCGTAGGTATGTAATGGCTATGAATATCTATGACGTCATAATTAGTCTGAAGTGGTACTAAAATGAGACCACTGGTGAGAACTCAGAATCGTTTCTTCTTGCACTGAAAATAATAGCATGAAGTTATCCTGTCAAAAATAGGAGGCGAAAAAAAATAATACCGTAAAAAAAGAAATCTCTAGTTTTTACAGTGTAAATATACAAATGGCTATTATATGACACTAAGCTGAAAAAGGCCACTCTAGGCTCGCCCCACAGGCCTGATAAATAGCCCTATTGATGCACGTATTATATGAAATATAATAGGAATTACAGATATATTATATTATTGTATTCACCAACAGAAATAACGATAACCGCCAAAGTGAAAACAAAAGTTTAGACCATACGCATTTTCTCAAAGTAGAGAAAAAAGGGATTGATCCATTAGTGAATAATTTGGTTGATAACTGTATCTACTATCGCCGCAAAAATTATAGGCATCTGCCTTTGAAGCTTAACAACTCAGCAAAAAAAATGCTAGAGTAATAAGTAAATATTCATTTGAAAGCTGCAAGTGTTTCACGTAAATGAGCCCGAACACGTTAATGTAAAAAAAATTTTGTGCTTTGCAGACTGAAAAATGTAAAAAAACGTAAGGAATTTTGGGCAAATTTAAGAAGAGTCAAGTTTAGAGCATTATTTCATATACAAGAGGCAATGGGAAAAGTTTAAAAAAATTCATGAATATGAGGAAAACATTTGTGAACAAATTGCAGTTGGAAAATTTGAGAAATAATAAAAATTGTGATTCGTGACATAAAATTGTGTATATAGTAAATGGAATTGGTTGTTAGGCTTGTAGATAAAATAACTGTAGGCTACGATCGAGGTCAAAGAAACTTTGTTTCCAAAATTGTTTGTGCTCTTTTTATAAACTACGGGACATATGGTAAAGTGTGCACAACATTTTATTTGTGTTATACTGTTATTAATTCTCAAAATGAACCTGCAAAATACACATAAAGAAAAAATTCAAGCAAAAATGAAACAGTTGAATTTTCAGTTAAAAAAATTGATTTTTGATAAAGAAAAAGAATTTTCATCAAAATAGTTACATTTTCCACAAAGCAGTTGAATTTTCGACAAAATATATAAATTTGTAACATAGTGGATAAGTTTTCAACTAAATAGTTATATTTTTAACTAAAAAATGATGCATTTTCAATGAAGAATGTAATAGTTCATATTTCTTCTAACAATTATTTTTCAGTGAAGAGAGAAAAAAACTTCCAACATATTTTTAAATTTTCAAACTAAAAGACAATTTCTTAGAAAAAGGGTTGAATCCTCAAGCAAAATGTATTAAAAAGATGAGTTTCGAAAAAAAAGAGACGAATTTTTCACATAACAATTCAATTTTCTAGCAAGACTATTAACAAAAAAATTGAATTTTATCCGAAGAATAAAGATTTTAAGCAAAAAACCTGAATTCTCAACTGAAAATTTAGCAGTAGATTGTTTTCACCAAAAATTAGAATAAACCTTGAACCGATTTTCCAATTTGCAGAAAGTAATGTATACGAAGTTACGCGTATTTCAATGTTGTGCTTTGTTTCTCAAATGAAACCTCAATTTTTTCTACCCATCTATATATTTATCATCTTCTTTCTGATTCTGATATATTTTATTGTCTCGTTAAATTTAAAAAAGGTTTTACAACAACAAAATGGCGCATATTTTTCTGAAAATATTAAAAGTCCAAGGTACTTCACTTAAAGAGATACGGCACTGGTCGGAGGAGGTGTCAAATGTCTGGGAAAGATTTCAGAAGCACAAGTCGAAGAAAGGCACGAGTGGTCGGAAGCAAAAAAAAAGGATCCCCGCAGTTTTCTCACACTTGTTTTCCAACAAAAAAAATGTCTAAAAATATCGCGATTTCCACCAAAAATAAAACAATCACATCCTTCCAGGAGATTGTAAATAATTACAGAGCCTATCCCTTACAGTTTGCAGTTTGAATTGCTTTAATATCTTCATTAGAACCGAAGATAGTATGGTTGTACATTTTTGTAATTTTAAGCAACAATTTTTATTATTTCTCAAATTTGTCAACTACAATTTTTTCACAAATGTTTTCCTCATATTGATGAATTTTTTCAAATTTTTCCCATTGCCTCTTGTATATGAAATAATGCTCTAAACTTGACTCTTCTTAAATGTGCCCAAAATTCCTTACTTTTTTTTACATTTTTCAATCTGCAAAGCACAACATTTTTTTTACATGAACGTCTTCGGGCTTATTTACGTGAAACACTTGCAGCTTTCAAATGACTATTTACTTATTACTCTATCATTTTTTTTTTGCTGAGTTGTTAAGCTTCAAAGGCAGATGCTTATAATTTTTGCGCTGATAGTAGGGAATATTCCATTGCATCATCAGAATACAAATATATACAAAAGTAGCCGTCACCTCATATATATGTGAAATAACGACGCTATTAGTGTCAAGATTGTCCCTCGCAAATAATGATATCATTTGACATTTTTCATTACGATCATTTTAATTTTTTTTTTGGAGGTGAATTGAAATGCATTTATATAGCATGCAGGTATATATATTTTTTATTCCTAGCGGCTTTCGCATATGTTCAATTACCTACTGAGGTAAAAACAAAAAACAATGTAAGGTAGAAAATCAAATTTCACAGGTGTAGAAATTTTTTTTCAATCCATTTTTACGTTTTATTTTGATCTATATTTATATTTTCTTATAAATAAAATTAATGTGGATGAAGGAGCAGTAAGGGAAGGGAGGATAAGTAGAAGTATATGAGTGGAATTAGGGGAAGTGGAGGATGGAAAAATAAGAAGAGTGATGGTGAGGAGGAGAAGTAAGAGAGGCATGGGAGTGAAATTAGGGGAAGTAAAAGATGGAGAAGGAGGGAAGGGATGGGATTAGTTGTCGGATGTGAGGGGTGGGAAGCAGAGAAAGGAGAAGTCAGGAAACTGAGGAGGTAGAAAGTATGAGAAGTGAGGGATGTCAAGAACGTTAGGGGTGGTGATGTAGAGGAGGGAGAAGTAAAGATGTTATATTATTATATATTTACCAATAGAATCAAAGAAAACGGAAAACCCAAGGAATAGAGTACCCACGGTGATCCTCATTTTTTACTAATCGAGTAGATCCGAGTAAATGGCAGTAGATGATACTGATTCAGCGAGAAAAGGAATTTGTATTGAAATATTTCCGTATATGTGTATATACTAGTGGGCTTTTCGTATTCCACGTAGCCAATTGTGATTTTCTGACTCCTTCTTTTTGACTTCCTGCCCCACTCGCGCAAAAAAATACCCACGTCGTATACGGACAGCCGCTAGTCACTATCTTACTCGACATCGTAAATTTAAGCCTGGAGACAAACACTTATTTATTTAACAATGAAGTTTCATAGAGATTTTCTGGTCTACGTCCTTGTATACCTGTATGTCATAGAACAAATAGCGGTAGCTGAAAAATTATATCGACATACGCTCATGGTTTAAACAAAGGTTCTAGAAAACAGATCATTATTCGTCCAATTTCATCTCTTCCAAGGCTTCATTATTGCATCAATTAATATGATGAATCCATGTGATATCGTTTATTGATTTTTTTTATAATAAACCAAATATAAATTTCTTATAAACTATTTAAATTTTACATGCACTACGTTTCTATTATGGGAAAAATATTTAAAAAGTAAAGAAATCTTTAGAATGTATTTTGAATTCTCATAAATTTAAATTTTTTCATTGAAAAGATAGCTCTGTACCGATTATTTAAAGAAAAGTTTTTTAATAGAACAGCTTTTTAGGATTATTCAAGATTTATTCACTGAATATAATTAACAAATATCAAAAGTATTAATGAATATATTTCAAGCAGCACAGTATGAACACGTTTCGTTTTTGTCAACTTACAATGTATATAATGGGTGGAAGATAAAATTGTTTGTAGTTTTCCTGATACCCTAGAAATTTTTATAATTTTCAAATTAAATTTACGGGCGGGTTTGAGTTTTAAACTCATACTAGACTTTCGTGTTTTTCGGCCGGGTTGCGAAGAATAATTAAAAATAATAAAATGTCATACTTCAGAGCCCAAAATGCTCTGGAAAAAGAGGTAACGGGGTGATTTTTCACAAAAAAGGGAATAATAGAGAAATAAGTTCTTTTAAATACCACTAATGTTGATACCATATGCAATACAATATGGAAGGCTTCATATTCTTCAGATTTCATGTCACAATATGTTGCATTAGCAACAAAAATGTTTAATTTTCAAACAACAAAGATTTTCCACGGAAGGGATAAATTTTTAACCCAAAAAGTCACATTTCCAATTAAATATTTGAATTCTCAACAAAAAATTGATTCTTAAATAATCAGTGTCTGTTAAAAACACCACATGTTAAAAATAAGGTATTAACATTCATTGCACTTTACTCCGAACTCATTTTACATAAATTAAAATTAAACCAATTCTGCGATTGTTATAATAAACATAGATTCGCGGAGCGAGGCGAAAATGGTGCATCGCAGCCAAACAGCGGAAACGTTAGAAGAAAAACACGAGAGGGAGGAGAATCAGACCAGCCCCTCGCAAGCAGACTCAACCAGAAACCCCTCACCACCAAGCTACTCGATCCACCCGATAGGAGGAGGATCCGGAAAAGTATTAAGTTAGGCGAGAGTGGTCTGTGGCGGCAAAGTTCAAACAATTCTGAACAGTGTCATGAGCAACCAATTAGTTGAACTTTCAAGCAGAAGAAACGAATATACGTTGTAATAACATTAAGAATGATTAACAAAGTATGGAAAATGCAATACTTATGCACTGAGAAAAAGCTTGCTTTTACTAAGTGAATTTTATTTGGCTGAAGTAATTGAAAGTCTTGATCATTTGCAAAACTTTGAATTGAAAAAATGATTTACATCTGCGCCGCCACAACGCGGCACGGAAAGCATCCTTCAGAGCGTTAAGTCTAATGATTTCTAAGGTAGAAAAAAAATACGTCATGAGGCTTTTGGGGAGATGTGACAAGATAGCTACAATATAATAGATTTAATGCTTTTACGATGATTCATTATAATAAAATTATGTGTTTCGTGTTTCAGTCGTGTGCAAAACTACGAATCTTGCCGATGTATTGTGAAAATTGCCTGTGATTGGTCAAAAGCCCAACCGGGGGGACTGGTCGAACTTGATTAGCCAATCAAGTCTTTTTTTTTAACCCGGGAGGACGGAAAGCCAAATTGGACTGGTTATATATCCATTGTCCCTCTTGAAGTTATTAGGGTGTCTTAAGATTTCGATTTCTTCTCTATGTTTTCTTGGAAAAATATTGTATGTTTTTGCGATGACGGTCGTTTTGTCAAATGAAATGCTATGTCCTGTTTCGATATGATGCTCAGCTAGCGTTGATTGCGTGAAATGTTTTATCCTGAGTTTACACTCATGTTCCTTTACACGTTGGCTTACCGCTCTCCCGGTTTCACAAATATAGACTTTGCCACAAGAGCAAGGTGTTTTATTTACCTCCGGATCACTGAGAGGTTGATGACCGATTGCTTTTGAGATAGGTGGCGGTGTGAGGCGGCACGTAGGTATCTGTTTGTATGTGAGCGTTTTCTGAAAACCTCATGTCCTGATGTGTTATCAGATTTTTTGTAAACTAGCACGTCCAAGAAAGGCAATTTTCCATTTTGTTCAATTTCCATGATTAACTGGATATGGGGTTTTAATCCATTGATGAAATCGGAAAACTTGTATAGCTCATCTAGTCCACGTCTCCAGATGACAAAAGTGTTCTCAAGGTAACGGCACCAAAATTCTGGTTTAAGGTTGGATTGATTGAAGATTTTAGTTTCTAGATGTTTCATGAAGATGTTCGTTATTACAGGTGAGATTGAAGATCCCATTGCGGCTCCTCAAGGTTGTTCGCAGAATTGGTTATTGATAGAGAAGTAAGTATTATTGAAATAGTGTTCCATCAAAGGTATGCGATCGGAGGGAAAGTTTGTAAAGGATTTAATATTATCGATTGTATCAGAGATTGGTAATTTCGTAATGAAAGATACTACGTCGAAACTCACTAGGATGTCTTGGGGTTGAACGTGAATCTGTTATATCGTTTTGATGAAGTAAAAAGAGTTTTGTACGTATGTAATAGAGTTTCCTGTGAAAGGTTTCAGTTCTTTGGTGAAGGAGCGTGCTATGTTCTCAGTTGATGAGTTTATTGCGCTGACGATCGGACTGACTGGAATGTTGTTTTTGTGGATTTTTGGGCGTCTATAAAGTTTTGGAAGTGAAATTAGTAGGTAATAATTTAGATATTGTTTTGCCGTCAAGTTTAGAGTCTTTTAGAAGGCTTTTTTTTGGCTAACTATCGTTTTTGTGGTGTCTTTTTTAAGTTTTTCATATGTATCGTCAGTTAGGTGGCCCATGAGTTTGTTATTATAGTCTTCTTTATTCATTATTACTGTTGTCTTGCTTTTGTCTGCGGGTTATATTATGATGTTCTTATTACGATTGAGTTCTTTAATTGCTGTTTTTTCTTGTTTTGTTAAGTTTAAGGAGGGAAGATGTGCTTGGCGTAAGATGTTGGCCATCCTACGCCGTAAGTCATTCGGTTTCTTGGGTGAAAGAGTATATATTGTGGATTCCAAAAAACTGATGATTTCTTCTTTCGAGATTTTAGAGGAAATTAATGCAAAATGATGTCCTTCAGATAAGGCTCAAATCATTTAATTGCTGAGATGCTGGTTAGAGATATTTTCACTGTGTTAGTTAGTGGTGTGTGCCTTACTGGAAGTAATTTGTCAAATTTTATTCTTTGTTTTTGAGTGGAAAGATTTTTAATCCGTTGGGATTGGTCAAATGATATACTGTCCAATGTAGACCAAATGTCAAGTCTGTGGGTATTTGATAGGTCAAAGTCAAGTTTTAATAGTTTTTTGAAGGCAGTGAACAAGACAAATTTGGTATGGTGTATTCTTCCTTTCGACAGAAGCAAACTTGTTTTACGTCGAATTGATTTGGATTTAGATTTTCCCAAATCTTTTTTCATTCGTAAGAATTTTGGGACGATGTTGTTGTCCCTGCATTGTTTCCAGGAAGGTAAAGATGTTACTAGCTTCGCTTGAGAAGAACAGAGTTTACTCAAAGTGTTAGTTTTAGTAAGAAAACTCTCCCGGTAGAGTCATTTAATAAGAAGGATATTAACGCATGCAACGAATCTCCTATTTGAAGTTCCGCAGAAATTTCTATTCCAAAGGTAGACATTTTTTATGATTACTTAGCAATTATGAATATGCATTTGTGTCCGTGATCCAAATCTAGATAGTATGATTTGGTCTTGATTTCATGATGTAAACAAATGTTCGAAAAGAATTTACCGGATTTGGCGGTAAATTGAACCCAAGATCTCGAACTAATGATTTCTCTGGAAACACGTTGGACTTTGAAGCTACATACTTTTTACATTGTTCAATGAAATAATTTGGACATAGGCGAATTCAAAGCAATTTAAACTTTCAAAAAGTAGTGATTTTGCTTAATCAGCCGCAACAGACCTCTTTGATTTGAGGGGCCGCTAACAAAATACGTGGTAAATTCTTCAGGAACTTTCGCTTGCCTCCCCCTCCACCTACGTATGAAGTTCGAGAAAGGCAATTTTGTAACATTTTCGTCTTTATTCAAACAATAGGAAGGTAACCGTGATACTTGTAAACAGGATACGTCACATCCACCAAGTTAACGTATTTACGAGAGATTTTTCTCCAAAATGATGAAATTTAAGTATTTACACACTGAATCTATTTTAACTTACTTTTCTCGCGCCCCGTGCCTCCGTTTTGCATATAATATTTGTTTAATTTTTAATGAATTTTAATTAGCAGGAGCTCATTTCATTTCTTAATATATTGTTAGCATTTGCATTCTTCACATTTTTATTTAATATTAGTTAGCACATTTTTTGATTCGTAAATTTGACTTTCGTGGAAAAACCATAAAAAACGTATATCAAAATGCACATTTTATGTTATATTAATTTTTAGCCTATAAGTAACATATCTTGGGATATTCGAAGTTGACGATGGAAAATCACAAACATTTCATATTGCCATTAAATGTTGGAAATGGGAACCTATGTGATCTATACTAATTGCGTAGCCAGTCACAGAAATACCTTCATGCACCCCTCCCTCCCACCATCCCTGAGAATTTCATATCTTGAATTTATACCAAGAAAATTTCAGAAACCTTCTCGCGTTTCCCAGATATGAGTAAAAATGTTGAATTGTGTCTGCGTTTGATTTAGAGCGGTCCGCTGCTACCCGGATCGCTGCCAGCCGAATCAGACGATTTGCAATATTTTAATATGCCGATAGATTGTTGCCGCATTTTCTTAAGTCATAGCATGAGTTGAACTCGAGTTAGAAATTTCGAGAAATTCGTGATGGATAAAAATTGTTCAATCTGTAAGTTACTAGTATACTAAAAATTCATGAATGTCTATTTTGTTTCTACAAAATAAGGTGCTGTCCCATCTGATGTCGTTTTGGTAAAAATGTCTAATAACCACACTGTTGACGGTGCACTCTCCTATACGACCCGGGATCCCGATTGGTTGAGACCTCGGACACACCCGCAAAACTTTCAAGGCTATGAAGTTTGCATACGTATGTGCATTGGCTCTAGATTTACTTCTAGTTCCCTTATACCAAAAGAACCAATTGCCGGTAATAATATATAAATAAACTCATAATTTGGCAATAATAAAGTGTTTCCTATTTTCTAAAATTTTGTTCAAAATGTGGTCGAGTTTTTCTTCGATTTTTTACCACAAATTGAACACTTGCTGTGAACTTGTCAAAAACTAAAAAAAAATTAAAAATTTACAGGGCGCATTCCATACAATCTTATCTTTAATTCAATCTAAGAAAATTTAGAAATTTTTTATGATTTCCGAGATATGACTAAAAATGCACAAGCGCATCTGTGTATCTATTGTTTTCAATTTAAAATTAAAGTATTGGTTAGAATATCTACTATTACACTTTTTGTTGAGAATTCACCGTTCAGTTTGAAATTCATTTCGTTAGTTGCACATTTTTTTCATTCAACATTAATTTTTTTAAATCAAAATTTAACTATTCTATTTTTGGTTATAACTTTATTTTTTTGTTGCAAATTCGTCTTTTTTCCATAAGGTTAATTTTGTTGTTTAGAGCTTTATCTCTTTGGTTAAAACTTACTTTGTCTGGTTAAGGATTCAACTATTTTGTTGACTTTTTTTATGAAAATTCGTCTTCTTTGATACAAATTTAATCTTTTTGATTGAAAATTCAACTTTTTCCTTCAAAATTCAATTGTTTGATTGAAATATAATTTTATTGGTCAAAGGTTCATCATTCTAGTTGAAAATTTATTTCTCTAGTACAAAATTCACTACATTGTTAAAAATTTAAATTTTCGTTTGAAGATTCATCTTTTTTTTTAATTTATTTTTTCGGACGAAAGTTCAACTATTTGGTTGAAAGTTTGTGAGTTTCGTTTAAAATTCGTTTTCTTTTTTCGGTAGATAATTATCTTCTTAGTCAAAAATTAGTTGGAAATTAATTTTTAACCATTGAAATTACAACATTCACTCATTCTAAAGCTTAAAACTTGCGAAGTTTTTAAATTTCAGCAATTTTAAAGAGTTAGAATTAAAAACTCTTCAAGTTTAAGGATGTGTAATAAAAAATTTCTTAATTTTTATGATTTTTAAAATCAAAATTCAAGTTTTCAATGCGGTTGTTGCATATATTCAAATATATTTTTTCCCTGGTGAAATAAAAAGAGCACTAAAATTTGGAAATAATGTTACGTCTTTGGAACGTACCATAAATCAACTTTCCGTAATTGCTCCATTGGGTTGCAACTGATGAAGATTGCAATTTGAAAACGATAACACAAGTCAATAGATAAGTAGAAGGTTGGATGAGGTGAGTGACTCTTGGACCAGAACTCACTAACTACAGCTGGAAAAGAAACCAGGCAATTGAGCTTTTTACAGATAAAAGAGGATTGGAGGGACAAGAGCGAGATTATTAAAAAAGGGTACTTCGGGAATGATCTCTATTTTAAACCGATTCAACATCGTGAATTGTTTTATGGTAGCTAAGACCCGAACTTTAATCCAAACTTCACTCCGAAATTCAAACTTGAAGTTCAATGACGGACTAGAGATCCAAAGACGAAATACCTCAAAATTTCTAAAGATATTGACTGAAAAACCGACTGACTTGTTTGCAGATTCCTACACAGCGATTTTCATATTTCTGGTTGCTGTACAATCTTCTGGAGTTTCTTTTCCCGGAGAGAGGATGCTTTTTGAGGTAGCTTCTGTAAACGTGGAGGGGAGTACAATTTATTCAGTATACCTTGTTGGTGAGCGACATGCTTCTTTCCCTCTTCCGATAAGCACAGATAATTGAGTTTTTGGTTGATTCTAGTCCAATGAGTCATGCGTTTACTGCTTATTCATCTATCGTGCTTACATATGTCTCATGCGTGTATAAATTTCAAGTAGGCCGTCACTTATCACGTGACAATAATTACTTCTGGAAAGTTTCTTAAATAAGTTTAAATAAGTCTTTTAATTTTTAAAAAGTATCCTTTTCAAATTTTGGTGGATAAATGAGGCATTCTGATTGGGGCAGCCTAGAAAGTCTAGATAATTCTGGTCAGGACAGTTGCAGGCTTGCCAGATGACTGAGCGCTGAAGGTGCATTTTTGTGATTGGAAATCGCCAGATATCGCCAACTTTACAAATTAATATCGTCAGAAAATCGCCTATTCAAATCTATAGTCGTCAACATGTAGCTATTCTGATAATTTAATGTTTATGTACAAGATAACATATCGTATTAATTGTAAAATTCTTTATGAAAACTTAGCACAAAAATTAACTTATATTCGTAAATTGAAAATTATTTACAATTGCAGTGATGGGAGAACGCGGATATCTTTGGCCAGCGCAGTAGTGATTCCTATGTATTTTTAAGTCATGGAGTTACATAACCTAGAAATACACAGGAGTTACTACTGCGCATGCCAGAGATATGTGGATCATTTGTTTTATTATAAAAATGTAATTTATCATAAAAGTTAAAGTGTAAACATGTTGAAAATTATTTTCATGTCTTTTTCTAAATCTAAACGCTCAAGCGTCGGGGTCAGGCAAGTGAATGCACGGTACGTCTTGATTTTAATCACCAACAACTTCCAAAACATCATGTCCCTACTAAAAAAAAAGTCAGGAATCGTCACAAATGGTCAGAAGTTCTGACGATTCTTGAACATCCTGACCATTCCTGACGAGTCTGACGATTTCTGAAGATATGCTAATTCACATCCTATCAGGTAGCTCATCGGCTAGGACCGCAGGTAGGCCAACCCAAAAGGATTAAAAATTGAAAATAATTTTTTTTTCAATGTTGCATATACAGATTCAGAAGTTACAAATTCAGAATCTACGGGTTTCGAGGATTTCAAATACCTAAAAATTTTCCTAAAAAGTTTAAAATGAGATTAAATATCATGTATCTTGTAAAGAGAAAGAGATACGTCAAAACGGACAAAATTTTCAAATTCACCTTGCAGAGTCATTTAATATATAAATATTAATAATTAAATATGAGTAAACAGAGAATATGCACAAATAAATATAAATAAATAATATAAATAATCTGGGAAATATAAAAGGGATTAGGTTTTATGGCATTCTATTCTTGGACCCGTAATAAAAGGATTATCCTTCGAACCCAAGCTCTGACGATTTCTGAACATTCCTCACGAATTCTGACTTTTCCTGACGATTTCTGTCGAGAAACGTAACAAAAGTGGTCAGAAATGGTCAGAAGTCCTGACTTTTTTTCTGACGATTCCTGACTTTTTTTTTAGTAGGGGTTCACATTGTATTTCGACTTCGCTGTTGTTTTTGGGATATATTACATCTGAAGTAAACTTTTTAATCATTTGGCGAGTTGGTTGGACATTTTTACAGCAGATTTTTTGAACCTTAAACCTAATTCTTATTCTCAAAATGGCATCTAGCAATACAAACGACATTCTGTTTCTAGCTCTAGTTTTTACCGCATTCATTATAGAGAAGACTCTTTCTACGACCGCATAACTCGAGGGTAATGTTAGCGTTTTTAAAACATAGAGAGCGAGATCGCGAAGGACGAACCTACCACCCGCATCTTGAAAAGAGTACACCTCGGGCCAGAATTCACCACTTCTTTTAGGGATCTCTCCCTTGAAAACAGATTTCCAATCAACCAGCGGTGACTTACACCACTGAACCTGGATGGTGCCTAATTTATCGTCTTCTACAAATTCTTTCAGTAATGGTAAATCCTGAAAAGACGGTTGTATCTGATTTAGACAAGCGTTCGGTGAAAAAGATTTAAAGCCTCGAAACTGTTTCAAACATGTTGGCATTCTTTCCGCAAGTTCAATGCACAATCTTTTTAGATATTCAAATGCGCGATCTTCAACTTCGTTTCTTTGCAATTGCGTAACCGGGAACGCTTTCAACGCATTTTTATAATCTACGCCGAAATATACTTCGTCAAACTTTCGGTATGCTAGATCGTTTTCAAAAGTTTCCAGCACGACATATAGTCTACTGTTGGAACAATAAGTTCACATGATGTATTTCACCTAAAATTGGCTTAGTTTTTTTGGTTGAGAATAATTTTTACTTTTCGTTGAAAATTCATATTATAAATTAAAAATTGATATTTTGTGGTTGTAAAGTCATATTTTTTCTGGAAAATTCATCTTTTTGGCAGAAAGTTAATCTTTTTGGTTGAAAATTCATACTTCTTGGTTAAAAATTCAACTGTTTAGCTAAAAATTAATCTGACTTGGTTTATCATTCAACTTCTTTGTTTAAAATTTGTTTTTTGGGTTCAATTTAAATGTTTTTGACTTAAAATTAAAATATTTCTTTGTTAAAATATTCACTATTACATGCTGTAAAAGAAACGTATATTTTTTTGGTTGAAGAATCATCATTTTCGTTAGAAATGCAACGCGGCTTTATGTACTACAACTTGTTCTGGATCATACATGAACCTGCATAGGAACTAATCCAGGAGGGTTCGCTAATGGCTTGGCTGTCTCGATACTGAGTTTGATATTCAAGGGAATAAAAGGAGGGCAACTTTATAGCTGTAAGCCAGAGGAGTTTTTGCGATGGTTTTCTGTGAAGGACCCTTAACCGCTATAGGTGTTTCTATAGAGGTAACCGCTCCTATACTTACTACGCAAAGAAACCTGCACAGGAACCTTTACTGGATCATTCAAAGGTTCCTTCGTCTGTACGGTTTCCTTTGCAGGATCGCGTAAAGTTTCCTTAAAGAAATTCCTGCGCAGGAACCGTCAAGATTACATGAACAGGTTCGTGTGCTGGAAAATGTGCAGGATTTTCTGAGGTATATGTACAGGAATTTTCAGCTGGGACACGATGAATGAGTGATCTCCTTGGATACCATTTGCTAAGATTTCCTCTCATATTTGATTTATTTATTTTTCTCTCATACAGTCTCCTACTTATCCATCAAAGATTTTTAGTGAGCCGATTCTTGATAGGTCGCTTACTTGTCTTTCAGAGTGAACTCTCAAACTTGTTGATCTGCGCAATCAAGAAATAGTAACAAAGAGTTGGCCTGCCTCCGGAACACCCTTGATGCTTCCATGTCACTCGCGAACCAGTCATACACGGCTGTATGACAGGCTGCCATTATAAACCTCCCTCTAAGAGGAAGCAATTGTTTAAAAATGTATGTGAACATCTATTCATCGGTAGAAAGTAGTATATATCATGAACTAAAAACAATTTGTTTTTAAAAAACTGCGAAAAATCATAATTCGCGCCAGAAACTCGCAACACCAAACTTTTCGCTTATGGGTTTTTTGACACCCTATAAAACATGCTCATGAGGATGATACTAAAAATTGTTCGATTTGTATTCTATAGTTAATTGTGAAAAGAAATTATGAGTTTCAACTCGATTCACCTAATATTGATGATTCTGAATGAAATGCACAAAAACGTCTTTTTTCTTGAAGGAAATACCTGTCAAATATCATGGCGTTTGCGGATCCCCTAAATAACATTTAAAAAATCTGCCCCCTACGCGGATACATTCTCATAGCGCGCGGCTCGCTTTGCTCGTAAGTTTGAGCACTTGGTCTCTGTATTTTCTCCACATTTTTGAACAGTCCTTTTAAAATTAAAGATCAAATGCATCGATAAATGTCATTAGATGTTTGTGAATTCTCTTTTGTTAAAGCTCCTTCAGCCTTAACGAACACATTCTCATCACGTATCTCGTGCTTCGCACTCGATTTCGTCCAAATTGTGAACTTTTTTAAATTGAACTTAACTCTGTTATATTAAATGTATATTATATTTATTTCTATACCTCTGTCTAGGATTGCCTATTCAGATTTTGCAAAATAAAGTACAAATTTTATTCTTCATTATTACTTCAATATTTGTACTGTATATTGCATCAATTTTCATTCTCAGCTACCCTGAAAGATGTATCATTTCAATAAATTTATATTATTATATTTCATAAGATGCATTGGTATTAAAACAAACGTATTTTTAGTGTCTTCTTTTTATAATTAAAAAAGTGCGCATTATATAAAAAAAACAATTTTGTTAATTAACATTTTATTGCATAATTTTGGTCGTTTCATCTTTTTTCGTAGCATGTGTCATGTGTCCAAACAATTTTATTTTATATTTTTAATGTTGTTTTTTACGAATAAAACAGAAACTGAGCGTAAAAAAAGTATAAAAAAGTAAAAAAAGTGATTAAATTTAATTAATAATATATATATATATACCATTAAACCATTTCCCTTTCAGGGTAGGCGTGACACTACCCGATTCGGGTAGTGTTTCTAGGTTTTTCTTGTAGTTATAAATAACTACAAGTGTGGGCTCACCACACCCACGATGTGCCAACAGCACTCATGTCAGTATTCTTGAATGGTCACCCATCCAAGTACTAACCGCGTCCAACGCTGCTTAACTTCAGTGATCTGACGAGAACTGGGTTTTTCAGCGTGGTATGGCCATTGGCCATATATATATATATATATAATAAATTAAATTAATTAAAATTAAAAGTGATTAATAACCAATTTTTATCTCATTTTTAGGTGAACAACTTTTATCTATTAATTTTTTTTTGTACCTTGTGACATTATTCACAATTTTATTTTTATTTTTAATGTTATTTTTTACGACGAAAACAAAAAATACGCGTCCTGTCAAAACGTGATTAATGGAAAATTTGTGGATCTTTTGTGGGCATTATGATAATCTTGTAGGGCTTCTAACAAGCAACGTTTTTCTTGGGTTGATTTTTTTCATATCGTGCGTTGTTTGGCTTAAAATTTTAATTTTCGTTTTTTTTTCAATTTTCAAAATGCTATAACTCTGATAATTTTCCTTTCATTAAAAAAAGCCGTGAGGATAAATTGTTAGAATTATCGGGAACGATTACGCTTTAATACACTTGTTAAGGGCGGAAAAGGAAACGACAAGTTCTTCAGTCAGCTATTCTGGATAAAAATAAGCATTTTCAAAATTAAAAAAAAAAACACAACGAAACTCAAAGTTTTACGCCAAACAACGCACGATATGAAAAACTGTCAGAAGAAGAAAAACATTGCTTTTTCAAAGCCCTATAAGATTATCATAACCACTTTTTGAATTTTCTTGAAAAATTTTGCCGGACAAACTATGATGGGATGCCTAGCTTTTGTTTCAATCGCGAAAAATAAGAAATTAAAAAAAAACATTACATTTTTGGAAAAACGACGCAAGGTAAAAAAAAAAAATTAATAGACAAAAGTTTTAAACCCAAAAAAGATCTATAAATTTGTTTTTAGTTATTTTTTTTTTGAAACGCATAGTTTTTGTTTTAATCTTAAAAAAATAAAAATAAAAATAAAAAAATTTGATTTTTGAACAAACGACACAAGCTATGAAAAAAATTAATAGACAACAGTTGCTCACCCAAAAAAGAGCTAAAAATTTTTCAAGAGTAATTTTTAGATAGGATGCAAGACAATGAAAACACATCTGTTCCAATATGAATACATATTATGAATAATAATAATATAAATTTATTGAAATGATACATTTTTCAGGGTAGCTAAAAATAAAAATTAGTGCAAAATAAGGAAGAAATATTAAAGTAGAGTATACCATTAAGCCATTTCCCTTTCAGGGTAGGCGTGACACTACCCGATTCGGGTAGTGTTTCTAGGTGGATAGTTTCTTGTAGTAAATCTGAATAAGCAGTCCCAGACCGAGGTACAGAAATAAATATAATATTCATTTTATATAATAGAGTTGAACTTTATGTAGAAAAGTTCGCACTTTGGAGAGAATTGAGCGCGAAGCCCGAGATCTAACAGATGCGCGCCCCAGGCGCGCTCAAATTTGCGGGCGAAGCAAGGCGCGCGCACAGCGGACGATTTTTTTTAAATAGTTACAATCTATTCTGAAATGATCCGTATCGATAAAAATATTATTAGGGATTTAAGAATTTTAAATTACATTAAAATCAAATTTAAAATCCCATTTAACGTCCAATACTCAAGTTGATGCATAGAATTCCTAAAAATAAAACAAGAATCTAACGATAAAATTTGGACAACCACCACAAAATGCTCCTATTGCAATTCCTAAAAGCAAAATCTCATTTTTCTTTCCTCTTTTTTATTTTTGTCCAAAGAAACAAAATTTTGTTTTGTTTTTAGGAATTGCAATAGAAGCATTTTGTGGTGGTTGTCCAAATTTGATCGTTAGATTCTTGTTTTATTTTCAGGAATTCTATACATTAATATTATTAGGCTTCAAGTATTTCAAAATAGGTTAGAAATACTGTAAATTTACTATCAGTAAAATTAATCAGTTCAAACTCATAATTATTTTTAATGAAAGTAATTATGTCGCAGGAAACTTAATAGGACTTTGGAGCGTTTATAGAGGTCTTTATTCGTATTATACTAAAAGCACTTTTAGTCCTTCAAAATGGCACAAGAATGCATTTTTTCCACTTTCAGGGATAAATGAGGGACTAATTTAATAAAAATTCAGCCCCCTATAGGTCCTCCTAAGTCCTCTGATCAGGCCCTGCTGTAGCCCTGAAAATCCTCTAGAAGAAAAGTGACCTCACTTGACCGTTTACCCCAGGACGAACAAATGTACACCAAAAGAATTGTGCGTAATTGTATAATCTGATTATATTTCCATTAAAAACAATATATTCTTTTTACCACAATTGTTAAAATAAACTTTATTATCCAGAGATTAGATGAATCACTTTCAAAATCCATTTTATGAGTTCACTATTTGCTGCAATTGATTTTAATGAGTGTCAATTAAAAATTGTTGTAAAAAGCAATGATGTTTTACATGGGAATATAATCCGATTATAAAACTAGCCCTATATATGCGCCACCAATAAAAATCGTGTGTCCCAAAACGCTCATATGCGTCACTAAAATTTGTTGCAAACTTTAAAAACGGGGAGGGGGGGGGGGCAAATTTGAAGAAATCTTATACCTTTTCTGATGCGAATGCAATAACGTTAATAAGAAATTACGTGTTCACATTTACTGTCAGAGCGTAAAACTGCGCGCACGGTCACAGTTGCGGTATGAGCAGTAACTATTACTGCCAAGGTAGTAGCTCCGGCTGCGCTTCGCTTTACTGTCTCACGCCGAGCGGATGCGATGTACGCATAAACGGTTCATGATAGCGCAGTAACTGTTATTGCTTTTCTCCCTCCCGAAACTGTCGAGAAATAGTTGCGGTGTTGGCAGTAACAGCTCGGGTTCACTTCTCTCCGTGTACATGCTTGAAAATTGAACTACTTTGTTAAAATTTCATTTGATCAATTGTGTGAAAAACTCTAAATTTTCGAATCTCTTACACTATGTGTGCAATTAACTATTCAGTATTTTCTTATCTCGGAAATTATATCCTAATTTTTTAAAGCGTAATTATCTTTTTGAACAATTTTTGTTCAGTCTCGTTGTGGATACTTTTTTTTTTGATCGGTATCGTTGAGATAGAAAAATACTGATTAATAAGCTACATAGTGTAAAAGATTCGATAAAACTAGAATTCACTCCGACTTTTCTATGGAATACGATTTACATTTTATTTACATTTACATCGCACAAATATTGTGCAAACAAATTAAAATTGTTTGCATAATTTCCAAATTTCCTATGCAAACAAATATTACTCAAGATTCAAGATTTAATTTATTATATGAATTTAAGGTGAGATACAAAAGGAATTGCACACAAAATAACTACAATAAGATATGTTTCACACTAAAAAGCTAGTCTACGGAATTCCACTTAATTCTGGTTCCGTGTAGTGTCCCGCTGGCATTTACAAGGGGTTTTATCTACCTGGTTTGTTCCAATGGATGGAGGGGTAGGATAAACAGGGCTTAGGTGAGGAAAGGGGGGGGGGAGATGTGAGAGTGTGTACGGATGGCGTACGATGACAGGGAATTGCGTGGATGTCTCTTTAGTGGTAGAGAGGGAGAGAGAGGAATAGGAACGAGAAGAACGAGCTGATGGGGCGACGATGAGGCGCGAATAGGGCCCTGGCTAGTTCTGTCTAGCGGGACGGGGCTGCGTTTGAGCTTGAGTCTTTCCGTTGAGCCACGCGTCGAATTGGGTCATGCCCTGTGCAGGTTCTTCTGACTGGCGGGTAGGGGATCGTCCATATATTACGTAAGACGTTTTTCTTTTGTTTAAATGAAGACGAGAATAAAATTGTTGTGAAGTTGAAAAGGACACAACGATATAAACAAAAGAAAAACGTCTTACGTAATATATGGACGATCCCTAGGGGTAACGTGAATCGTTTAATGTCATCCTTCATCAAGCGCCGCCAGGCAGAGAGGCCGTCCATGACGGGAAAAGAACAGAGAGGGAGACAGGGAAAATGTGGGCGTCGAGTGCGGCATTTGTTTAATTTTTGTGGGGGGGGGGGGGGGTGTAGACGGAAGATGGACTAGGTCTAGAAGAGGAGGTTGGTGAGGGAAGTTGGGAAGGACTCCCCTAAGCGGTCTCACCAGCCGGGAGTGGGAGGGTTGGCGAGTTGTCGCCCGGTGATGAGCTTTTTTTTTTATTTTTAGAAAGCGAAAGCTGAAATCATGAAGAAGTGAGATCTGGAATCATGAAAACAAACGAAACCTGGAAGCATATCTGAAAGCATGAAAGTCCAAGAGAGAAATATTAAAACTGAAGGTTTCGTCGGTGCGAGTTTACTCGCAATCGTTTCGCTGGTGGTGAGAACAACGAGGGAGAAAACGTCTCCGGCGTCTGGTCCGCTGATAAAAATAAAACGTCGTCGTCATTCGATTCCGGTTCCTCGACAACTCGGGAAGGAACCAAAGTTTGCGCCTGGTCCTCCTCGGCTGGACGAACTGGTGGTTGTACGACCGGACGAGCAGGATAGTTCGAAGCCGCTTCGTCGGCGATACACGGCGTCCCAGAAGAGTTTTGGGCACGTATCTCGATGAATTCGTGCGAAGCTGGAAGTGGTGCCGACGGTGGTACTTTCAACCCCCTCGGAAATGTAGGGGAATTGAAACAGTTCACGATGATGGGTGTCCGTCTAGTCCCGGCCACAGGCGATCGATCGCGGCGAGTCAAGTTTGCCGGGGATCCTCGATGAATTTAGGAACCCTTAATGTCAAAGGCACAGCTCGACTGACAGGTGGCCATCTACGCCGAGGATCGTGGGTATCCGGATGTCCACTTCGGATCTCGAGCAAGTTCCATTCCCCCTCCGGGAATAGGCCTGGATTTTCTGGGTTGTACGCCCGTACGACGGCGTGTGTCGCCCGTTCCGCTGCTTCGCGTCGTCGTTGCTCCTCTGCAGCGCCCCTTGCTTGTTCCGCGGCCCGTCGTTGTTCTTCTTGGATGCGGCGGGCCCGCAACTCCACGGCCCGTCGGACTCTCTCAAGAGCGACCTGTCGTTGTCGCTCTAGAGCGGCGAGCTATATTTCAGCGCGATGGCGTTCCCGTTCCTCTGCGGGTAACGCGTCCTCCTCGGCTTGTAGCAGCCGACGCCAACGCGTCCGCTGATTAGGGCGTGTGTTCCGAGCACTCCCTGTCATCAAGGTTGGTATTTGTGTTGGAACTATCCGTACACAGCCCGGACGTAGCACTAACACCGATGTGGATGAGCGACGGAACGCTCGTGTTCGCCACGAAACTCGTTGAGAAAGTCAAGCCTCACACCGTAAAGCTACTCATCCTATATGGAGTGCCAACCCTGAGGCCAACTCCAGGCTATAGAAAGAGGAACTTAATCGGCAAACGGAGGACCAACCTGCCGGCCGGACTGCGCTCAACAGAACGGCGAGACAACGTTTCCTGCACTACCACACTGTCACTTCATGAACACAAAACAAAATACTTGAGTAGTCGAAGAGAAACCGATTCACACAAAAATAAATAAACGGCGAAGAACTTATGGATGATGCTGGCGAAACTCCTGGTAGACTGTAGACAAACCGAATTAATCCGTACTGAAGAAAGAGATCGGAGAAGAATTCGACTATCGAATGAAGATGAGGTGAAATTGAACTTAGAAAGAAAAGGAGAAGGCTTAATTGATTGTTAGAATGTTGTTTATTTGAGAAAATCGTGAGGAAGGCAGAGTGAGGCATCTGCGCTTCCAAGTGTAAAAATGCAACTGATCTGTAAGTTAGAGATCTCGCTCCCGGTGACCGGGCACGGATCTCTCTGTGGCGGTGGGAGATGGCTACGGGCCCGCTGATTGGCCGAGACCCAGACAACGGAGTCGCAGCGTCGGCACCGAAATCGTCAAATATTTAATAATTTTAATTATAAATTAAAAATAGAATTAATTATGTTAAAAATCTGAAAATTGGAAGAGTAGCTTAAATCTATCCCAGTTCCACTTTCCGAAAAGAACCGTGAAGCTGGATCAAACAGAACGGTCGTTCCAGTCTATTTGTTAATAACTGATTATTAACAATTTTATAAATTTTTTTAACTGGAGTTCATTTAACTCCGGCAGCGACCCTTCTATTTCCTAAACAAAATTACAACAACAACAAAAAATCCTCATTCAATGACCTTAAACGAACGATGCTTAATCTAATATTAATACCAGTGAAACTCATTATTTCTAATTAAATCAATTATTCTAGATGGATGTATGAGCATATTTGAGTTCGAAATGCAGTTAAAAATTCCCCAAGAATACTTATCTTATTATATTTTAAATCCCCAAGTAATTTAGTATTGAACTCCTTCTTTATTCATTATTAAATTATTTTTTTAAGATCCTGATTTCAAAAGTTTTCGAAGTGCCGGTTGAGCTCCCCGGCTTCGACCCGTGCGCCAGCGTGAAAAGGAAGATGATCGTAGAGAGAGAGAGCGCGATAGAGTTGAGAGAGTAGATAGCGCATAGAGAAAGACTCTGGCGTACGTACCTTGGGCCTGCCTCAATGTTTTCCCGGAGGTGAAAAAAAGACGTAAGCATGTAGTCAAGAGCTGTTTACGTGACCGGGAAGGTTTTCCGACACTTACAGGCTAATTCATTTGAGAGCGGGAGGGTCCCAATACAATAGAATGATTCATTGGGATGAGCAAACTCGTCGTTTAAAACTTCGAAAAATCCCCAATTCGTCACGTAGGTCCTTCAAACATATTTCCTATTGGAAATTTGAGTGGAAGATCACGCAGACAAATTGCTTGTATTTTCCGAGCTTCTCAGTCAATCCATCTGACATACAATAGGGGGGTCTTGAATTTACGCTCATAACACAATAATCCTAAGTTATAGTTATAAGAATAAATAAATAAAATGATTGCACGCACCGCAACAGATCAATATACATAAAAAGGTCAGTGTACTCAAAATCAGATTCTTACTCATTAATAATAAAACATCTAACTTTTAGCGCTTGCACAATGTAGTAAAAATTCCATTCAGTTGGTCAATATTTCGTAGAATTAAAAGGCGCTCGATAGACTCTAAGTCAGTTCTGGACCCGTCTAGGTATTTTTTAATGTGATTAGAAATTTGATTTGAATGAATCGCATACGCCCAACAATTGAAATATATTCTGACCTTGGTGGAGTCTGAAAGTCTTAATTGACTAACCAGCCGCTTTTTTCCCATACTACTGTTAAAATATAGATAAGGTTCAGTAAGGTTTAATTGAGTTAGGTTTCTAAATTGACAGTTATATTTGGATTTCGTCACACGATTAATAGCAGTGCTATACGTATGATTTGCCTACTTAATTATCAAGTTTGAAATTTATACAGTAACCGCATGAGGGTGACTCCATTCCCGATTTCATGTATCAAGTTCGCCTATAGATTCGAGTGAGGACTTAAATTGCAAAGACCAATTAAATTCTATATTTGCGGCATTAGCCTGGTCCAACTCGCAAGAGTTCCTGAAACAAATCTTAGTCGTCCTTTATATTAGTTAGAGAAAACCGCCAATTATAGGCGCGTTCGGACGCTTTGACGCTTACCTGATCTAATCCCGTTTTCACTCAGATAAAGTGCGCAGGCGTGTTTCTAGGTTTCCCATGAATCATGTTTAGACTTATTCATAATACTGCACACTCTATAAATTGGTGTCGTCCCTTTCCTGCCAAAATGATCTTTGGCCACTTTCAATTTACCCGTTGTCGAGAACGGGGTTCCGAGGTACGTGTAGCTGAAGGACATTCTGATCACAATACGCCTACAGAACTTTTAGTTTGTCGCGAGCGTCGTGCCAAAAAGTAGCAAAGATAACTATATCGTCCGCGAAAGGAAGCATAATTAGAGATCTGCCAGCATTCAGCAGCACACTCTTCATACTTTTCTTGATATAAAAGTCCACGATATCAGCCACAAAAAGAATGAAGAGGAGAGGACTGAAGCTGTCACCCTGTGGGACCCCCAGCAACACGTCAACTATTTCCGAGCAGGACTCACCACAGTTCACTCTTAGACCGGCGTTGATATAAAATGAGAACAAAATTATAATAATTTTTCTACTTAGACCAATTTTTCTTGTAGACCAAGGTCTACAAGACCAAAGATTAGTAACACGAGCGCACTGCGAGTTGAACCAGACATTTTTCTGATTATAAGGGCCAGAGGTACTGAGAGCGCCCCTCCGTACTAGCATATTTGATTCGCTGGCAGCATTCGTTATTGAGGACATTAATTTATTATACAAAAAATCAGCGTCAACATCATTATTTTATATGAACGGTGAATTTGGCAAAACAGTATAAAAGGTGTTCGCTCCCTCGTCATGTGGTTATGCTCCCACAATATGGTAGGCTGTCTATCCCTAGAACCCTTAAGCATAATATTAAAATCGATAGCAACAAGTATATGATTTGATTGGTGCGAAATATTGTGCACAGAGAAATCGTTAACAAGATTTGCGCAATCGATCGAACCAACCAACGTAAATCAACAGTACTGCAGACTCTTTTCGTTAGGTAGGTAAATTGACCAAGCCTATCAGAAAATGTACGAGCATTGCAGAGCGCTAGGTCGCACGATTTTAGGGACTCCAAAATTTTTTTGCATCTTTCATTAACTTTAACTATTTAGGGTTCCTACACAAGCGTTAAAATCACCAATTAATAAAAAATATTTGTTCACATTGTGTGAGGAGAATAAAACATTTTGGAGTGCATCAATATAGAAGTCCGAGTTCGTTGATGGGGGAAATTATATATCATCTATATCCAGAGTGAAGGAATTTTTGAAGGTCAATTTCACAAATAACCCTGAATTACTAATTTCCCGTTCACCATCCGAATAGTCAGCGCAGTTTTGGACTAATGTAATTCGCCCTCCACTGTCACGGCCCTTACGTTTTTCTTTGACATCCACGGAGTAATAAGGAGTGTGACCATCTAGAAATTTCGGTAGTTTCACAGATGCGTTTGTGAGCCATGACTTACTTATGCAAATTACACAATGACTAGTCAAGTAGGCTTTCTGCTTTACATCAAAGTTACACGAATTATCATAACCGCTAATATTACAATAACAAACACCAAAACTCGACTTATATATCTATCTATTTGATGAAACACCCGCAGAACCAAAGCTTGGAACTCCTGCCTTTCTCATAAAAGATCCATCCATTCAGTCCGCGTCTTGAGAATCACCCCTCCTTTCCATTTTAGAAATAAGGTTTAAAAAGGATGGTGATGGCTATCTTCCTCTCACACGTCATACTACCCAGTTGTGTGTTGGGCATAGCAAATGTATTTATATTTACAAATGAGGCTTACTCATTATTATGTAACCCTGCTTGTACCAAGTCTGTAAATATGAAACCGGAATTTGCCCATAGATAGTCCTAGCTATCAATGTAGTTACCGTTAAACCGCTTCATTGGACCCATCTTCTTGTTGACATCTCTGAGAAAGATTTTCAACTCTCAACAATAGATGTTGCATACAACAGTATAGACCACCGGAAAAATATGAAGACAGCGAATTGCAAGCACTGTTGTATGAGGATGATGCTCAAACGCAACAAAAACTCTCTGATCAATTTTTGACACAAGAAGCCGTCTCCATACGTTTAAAAGCCATGG
Source organism: Andricus curvator (assembly GCA_932195095.1). NCBI lineage: Eukaryota > Metazoa > Arthropoda > Insecta > Hymenoptera > Cynipidae > Andricus > Andricus curvator. The sequence continues at coordinate 109,414 of CAKNYM010053008.1, forward strand.
GAAAGATCCAGAAGATGGGAATATAAAAAAAGGCTACACAAAGTGATTTTGCTTTATGAAAATGCACCGTCACACGCAGAAAACTGGTCAAGCAAACGATTGAGGCGTTTAGTTGGGAAATACTTGCGCATGCGGCTTACTCACCAGACTTGGCTCCGTCCGATTACTACTTATTTGCATCGATGGGACACGCACTTGCTGAAGAGCGCTTTACTACTCATGAAAATGTACGAAAATGGCTCGATGAATGGTATGCCTCAAAAGAACAACAGTTTTGTTGGCGTGGCATCCACAAATTGTCATACATGTGGGAAAAATGTATAGCTAGCGATGGGCTATACTTTGAATAAAATATGTTTTATCATTTTCATACAATAAGCGTGTATTTTCTATACAGAAATTCTGGTTTCATATTTAAATGCCGGTAAGCACTTCAATATTTGAAACATTATAATCGATTATTTTCTCTAGGCCTATTCTTCTTAAATCATCTAAGCTGTAGATGAAATTGTTGACCCGCAGGCCGTTGCTACTTATACGAGTTTTCTTCCCTGCGTTTTTTACTTGAGCTGCTTCTTGGCTCAGAGCTTTGCGGATTTCAACACTGTCCGGGTCCAAGTCATGCTCGATAAAAATATTTGTTCCTTTAAGTTTCGAACGATTTTAAAGGATAGCGTGCTTCATCGGCCCTGAACAGAGTGAAAGCAAAAAAGGACGTGGTGCTCCTGTTGGCGCCATTATATATGCCAAAAAGTATCAGGTTATTTCTCCTTGTAAGCCTATCTAGCTGTTGAGCCTGCTTTGCGATCTCCATCTTGAACTCGGCATTCTCCTTTTCTACTTCTGACATATTTTTTTTTCACGGAATGTATTTAAGCTTTGAGCTGTTCTTCTAGGCTTGACATCAAGCTCTGCATCTGCTCGTAGGTCGCTATATTCTGTACCCCTGTTTGGCCTTCCTAGAACTGCTGGTCCACGCAGTTTCTCAAGGGGCAGGGCGAGAGACGGTTGCAACTTTCGTCTCGGAAGGTTTGGTGTGCGCGAGTAATCAGTCGAGTATATTGTGCAATATTGCATTCCAATTGGAAAAGGTTAGGTGGCCCTGACTGTTTACGTGTGGATCCCCCCGACCTGTGACCAAGACTATTTGGAGGCAAACCCCGAAACTGGTCTGAAACTGCGAGTTCGGTCTACATTTTTATCTGACTTCGGATTAGCAAAAATATTATTTTTAATTTCGATATTTTTAAATTGAATTAATGGTACACCGGTTGCAGAGAATCGTCACATTTAAATTAGATTTTTTTTAAGTTGCAAATTTTGGAAAATAATGAAATTTGAAATTATTTCTGGAATAAAAAACATATTTAATTTCAAATTTGAAGCAATCAAATTCGATTGTCCAAATTTTTTGCCTTATTGGAAAAAGAATTCAACTTTTCGAATAAAAGCGCGACTAAAACTTTTTCCGTTTTGCTAACTAGTTCGTCACGGTGTAATAAGATTAGAAGTATATGTCTCTAAAAAGAGTCCTTTTTTCTGTCAGGCTATATTTTTTTTATATATAATGAATCATCTGATCTACATTATTCATAAAATTCGAGGAAATCTTGTCAAATCCTTCAAAATCCCTCAAAATATTATAAAATAATCCTTTAACATTTGATAAAGTCCTTTAAAATATAATTGAAATTTTTCAAATCTCCTAAAAACTTTCCAGCATAAGAAATCTTTTTAAATGCCTGAAATCGTATAAAATCTTTGAAAAATGCTTGAAATACCTTAAAATAATTAGGCTATTCTGTAATCATCGAAACCCTATGTTTGAACCCATTAAGTCCCAACTGGACAAATTTTCACAACGGATTTCAACGCTTGTATTTTCTATGAAAATGAATTGTGGAAAATATGAAAATAAGCGTTTCCGACGTAAAATTTAATAAACTTTCAGAATTTGTGATCAGATTTTTTGAAAAATTTAACTGTCAAAAACTGTATATGATTTTTTTTTTAAACATGTTGGAATTTTTTTAGAATTTTTTGGAGACTTTTTCCATTGAATTGTCGAGTAAAAAATTCCATAAGTTTTTAACGATTTTTCCGCGTTCCAGCCGCCATTTTGTGTGCTTTCACTTATTTTTTCATTATTTAAACCATTACATTTTCAAGTTTACGTCTAGAGGACACGATTTCTGTACTTCAAACGTTAAAATTTAAATGTTATGAAAGTGAAAGATTGACATAAACAAAATTTTTTTTTTTTTAACCATGTTTTTTTTTTAAAATCATATACAGTTTTTGACAGTTAGATTTTTCAAAAAATCTGATCACAAATTCTGAAAGTTTATTAAATTTTACGTCGGACACGCTTATTTTCATATTTTCCACAATTCATTTTCATAGAAAATACAAGCGTTGAAATCCGTTGTGAAAATTTGTCCAGTTGGGACTTAATGGGTTAAAATTTCTTAAAAAACGTTCAAAAACTACTTCACACTACCAGGGAATGAAAAATTTAATTGTAAATTTATCTTTTCAGTTGAGAATGCAACTATTAAATTTTCAATTGAAAATTCATCTTTTTTGTTTGAAAATTCAATTAATTGGTTAAAATTACACTACTTTGCTAAAATTTAATTTTTTTGGTTGAAGTTAAAACTGATTTGTTGAAAATTCGTTATTTTGTTTAGTTTAAAATTAATTTTTGCACTGAAAATATAAGTGTTCCATTTCTGTCCTAAAATTGATCATATTTTTGAGATGTGCGTGATCATTGTGCTATTTAACAATAATATTAACAAATAATATCGAATGACACCTTTTTATGATCCACTACACATTGTCGATAGAAGCAAGTAATTTTTTCTCATAATATTACCTTGAAATCGAATACTCGATAATGATAATATATTTTTTTCAACAGTGAAAAAAGTGGACAGATGCAGTGGAAAAAGTAAATGGACAGTGATAAAAGTGAGGCACAGTGACCAAAGTAACTGTTATTTCGGGTGGGTTCGTGCTGCCTCAGGTGTACTCGTTTATCGTGCGCAGCCAACTTCATTCTATTTTCCGACCCTCGTCCCTAACCTAAAATCAATTTCCTGAAAAGTCTTGAGTTGTGTATTTTGTATGTACTTTTGTCACTTGGCAAAAGCCAAAAAAACACCGTCAGTATCTCCGAAAATACTGTGCTTGGTTTTTTTCACGAAAAATCGGAAATTTTGAAGCCCTCAACTTTATGGGCCAACTATTCAATTGTGAGAACCAGCTTATTATTACTGCCATATTATTGCCATGGTTTTGATAACTGCCATTCGCATTGTTGCGTCAATCGACAAAAAATCGCATTCTTTTTACACAAAAAACAGGTAAACAAAAACTAGCACTTTTGACCAAATTATAGAAAAAGTATCGTGTCCCACACATTGAAAAAGCGACGATTTAAAACTCGTGTGATAGCCAACCTCGCTCCGCTCGGGTAGCTAACTTCACACTCATTTTAAATTTCTCGCTTTTTCAACCTGTAGCACAATATACTATTATTTGATATTATAATTTTGTTATATCAAATAATCTTACTTATGAATCATTTTTCCCTTGCACACACTCCTCCGCATTGAATCCAAAAGATAATAAAAGTCGAAAAGTTGTTTACCAAATGATAGACGGAAAGAAAGGATCAACATTTGTTCATTATTTGCATTGATGTAAAATTTTGAACAATAACAATTCAAACATCGCTCTCACATATCAGTTGTAAATTCAATAACAAAATTTTTTGATTGAAAGAGAATTTAAAATCAATTAAAAATTGCGACCTACAAATTATCGTTAACTATGTTATTTGATTTCGCCCCACTGTGTCTGTCGGTGCGTGTGGATAATTAGGTTACGCGACTGCACTAAAAAATTAATATCCCTATAAAGTATACGCTGTTGCTGAAAAATAATGAAAATTCTGTTGGCAGTTGAAAATTCTGTTAGCATTTTGAATATTCGAAGAAAAAAACTTTGAGTGGCCTTGTGAGGATTAGAAAAAGGTAAAACAAAAGAAGCCTTGATAACCATAATAGATTTGCATTTAAATCTTTTTATTTAATTTCGAACCGACTACGGATTACAAAGAATATTATATTACAGTTCATCTTTGTTCTATTGAATTAATGATACACACACTGTAGAGTATCTTCATTGGAAGCAACTTCTTTAAACCAACGTGGAAAGATTGGAAAACGTCTGCCTACGGGACATTCCCTCATTTCAGTTAAGGTCATATCGTCAACTGCACCGCTTATCATGTTTATTTTTACTCTCGAACTATATGCATCTGCCTTATATATTGCAAGAAGAATCCCACTATACTCCAGTATCGCAAAAACGTCACCATTGGATGTTGATAAAACAATATGTTCTCGGGTTGGTATGGGCGCATATCTATTCTGTTCTGGTCGCCATTTAATTGGTAAACCGGCAGGAATGACATATCTTCGAAATTCAAATTGCCGGTTCGCATTTTTCTGGGGAATAAGCCGAATATATCCAAGTTTTGCAAGTGCATATCCAAGTACTTCATGAGAAGGAGGCCTGCCCAGAGGAGACCTAGACTGTCTGGCAGAGGAAGAAGAACTGGGATTACGTTCGACATTGGGATTCGGTTCAGACTGTAGTGAATCGTATTTTGCAGAAGCTTTAATAAAACTGCTTGCGAAGATTATTTGACTTTTGCCTACTGGACAAGCCCTTTTTTCATCTGCAGTCAAATTATCAACTGCGCCGCTTATCATATTTATTTTTATTCGCGAACTATATCTATCTTTCCTATAAATTCCACGAAGAGTCCCACTATAATCCAATATTGCAAAAATCTCATCATTCGATGTTGATAATACAATATATTCTCGGGTTGGCACGGGCTCATATCTATTTCGTTCTACTAGAAATTTAATTGGCATACCGGCAGGAATAACGTATCTTCGAAACTCAAATTGTTGGTTTCGATTTGTGCGAGGAATAAGCCGAACGTATCCAAGTTCTTCTATTGTACATCCAAGTACTAGACCTGGAGGAAGCCCGCCGAGAGGAGAAATGGATCTGGCACGAAGTGGTGGCTCCTGAGGAGATGTACCGTCAGGTAATTGTTGTCTGGCAGAAGAGGAACCAGGATTGCGTTCGCCATTAGGACTCCTGCTACCAGGAAACCTGGACCTGCCACGAAAAGGAGCCTCCTCTGGAGAAATCTGGTCAGGCAAATTTTGTTGTCGAGCAGCAGATGAAGAAGGAGGGCCAGTATTACGTTCGATATCAGGTTTCACGTCGGGTTGTGAACTGCATTCTGCAAGGAGAAACAGAAGATTTTTTTTTGTTCAGCACATTTTATATCTAATATCTTTAGCTGAATTCAACCTTTATTTGCAGAAAGCATCTTTCTGATGATTCCATAAAAATTATGAGAAATAATTTTTCATTATAGGATGTCCCCACCGTATATTTTTCTTGTTTAGTAAACATATTTTTTGTAGAAGACGAGTGCATGAAAGCTTTAATAACCTTAATGACAATAAACGATTTTCTGTTATTCAAAAACCTACATGAAGAAAACGGTTTTTACTATATCCAATTCCTTGGCGAATATGTTGTTACTCAGTTTTTACTGTCAATTAACACTTAACAAATAATCATTAAAAATAAGCCAAATAAAGAGTTGACTTGAAATTATTTCGAAATTCCATAAAGAATAGATTCCATTTTAATATTTTTATTGTTCTTTAGTGTAAATAATTTCCGAATTGAAGCCTTTTCAGGAAAAGCCGATTATTTAAAGCGAATTTACAGACTATATATTCCATACAAGTCACCAGTCGATTATTTGTAATAATTAGATTACTAATAACAATAATATAATAATACAATAATAATACAACATTAATATAATAATAATTAATAATATAATGTAATTAATAATAAATTATTATAAATTAATTATTTTTTTATTTATTTTTGTATTATTATTATCGTTAATAAATTAATATAATAATAATTCAAAAAACAAATACAAAACTAACCAAAAATGCTTTCGACATGTTGGGCTGTAACCATCTTAAGCCTGAGACATTAATTGTCAACAATAATAATAACAATAATATTCTAGTTGGGAGTGGCAATAGGACCGAACCGAGGCGACGACCAGGCAAT
>CAKNYM010053008.1:120605-130871 GCA_932195095.1 Andricus curvator
CTAATTTGTCCATCCTGAGAAAGACTTTTTGGTGGATAGTTCTCCTACTTCTCATGCTGGCATTATCGGCTATCTGCAAAGGTGTTCTTGCTGGAACGGGTGGAATGTTCGATGGAGGATATTGCTCTTCTTCTTCTTGTTGATAAAGAGCTTCATATCCGTTTTTTTCGCAAAAAGGATACCTGATCTCTTAAATACTGAGGCGTTTGATGAGCATATTCCGGGTGCATATTGACCCAACGGTCATGTAACCTCTGCATGAATCCTCTTCGCGACGGTGAGCTTCTTTGCCAACAAGTACGGATGTCTCTCCTGAGTTGGTCCGACCATTTAAATCGATGTTCTCGCGTTTGTCCGGGGCCATTGCCTGGTCGTCGCCTCGGTTCGGTCCTATTGCCACTCCCAACTGAACCATGGCCTCCATCCGAGAGAGGCCTATAGTGGGTGGCACTGCTACGTTATCTACGTTACACTATCTACGTTAAATATGTTACATATCGACATTATTTTTTTATTTTCTATAGAGAAAAAAACTTGCGTTGAATAAATAATTATACTGAAACAAAGATTGATAAATATACTCCATAAGCTTTCTTCAAAATTTACTGCCTATCATTTCTAAAAAAAAAAAAACGTTTAAATCCGTTCACAATTGCGACCTGTAGACTATTTTGAATTGTAAATTCCCGAGCCAGCCCACTGTGCAGCGGGAAAAGTAAACCCTAGAGGTTTTTTTACTCCGGACTTTGCCTGAGCTTGTCGGGCACTTCGCGATTTGACCAGGCAGCTTCCGAAGTGAAAGTACTAATTCGGACTTTGCCTGACACCGCTCAGTCAATTCGCGGAGGGACCAGGCAGACTGCGGTGTGCCGGCACATCGGACTTTGCCTGTAACATATATATATTCGGTTTTCGGTTTCGATTCCTTTGGAATAGAACCGAAGGGCCTATGACAAAGCCACCGAACGCGACCTCGGTTTGCGGATAGAGGGTCCCTGTACCAAGGGTTTCTGCTGAATATGGTTACAATAATTAATAAGCAGTCGCGGACAATTGTCCAGGGATGGTCCCGAAGGAATAACTCCTAAGCGAAGGCGTAACAACCGTGCCGAAAGCTGAATGGCACCTGGGTTAGGTGTCTCAAACGGTGACTCTGGGATACCGGGTGACCTCTCAGAGTATCAGCCTTATCCTTGCACGCGGGGCTCTACAAGGATGGACTAACCCTTTCCCTAGCTGCTCGTGGGAACAACAATGAAACCACCAAAACACCAAAATGTTGTAGATGCGCTTCAAGACAATCGAACGCGCAGAGCACGCCCACATTCATTGGACGGATCAACTCAAGGATGACTTGTTAGACTGCTACGATGCCAGCGTTATCCCTGTTCACCGAGGCCTTATGGCGCGTATGCACACTCTGTGGTGCCAGAAACACCAAGAGCTTCAGCACGTTTCGCATCAGTCTTTGCGAAATCAAGCCGCAAACCTTCTGAAAGATGGATATGTACGCGTAGCGCTTCCCCAACCGCTGCTTTATCAAGCTGCAGACGAAGATGGGGAAGCGACATTGAGACCAAACGCAGAAAGCAGGCACTTTCTGAGAGATGATCGCAATTTAATTAAAAGAAGGAACATTAACATGCAAGTTCCTCCTAAGCCCCAAGATCTGGCTGAAATGGATGCCATCCTTCGTGGAGATATCTCGCAAGAGTCCGGATTCAAATCGAAGGCTGAAACCGACGATGGATCGAAAGACCAAAAGACGCTTGCATCAACTGAACAAGAAGATTGGATGAGCAAGACAGAATGCGTCCCGTGTTCAATGTGTGATTGACTTCATAACATCTGGTAGACCGTTTAACCGTTTAAGGATCTTGAATCACACACTAAACAAGTCAAAGCTGCTGACAATCAAGCAGCATATTGTTGACAAAATACGGCTGTTATCTGACGTAAGGAGGAGAATACAGAAGAGGGAGAGATGGATCAGGGAGAATCAACAGTTTCTCGCTGACCCATCGCGCCTCTTCAGCGATCTACCTGTTTCTGTAAAAAATCCACCCAAGCCCAAGGAGCTAGAGACTTTTTGAAGAGAGGTGTACAAGATCCCGAAAAGACTAGAGTTGAAAGAAGATACTGAAAATATCATCCGCTTTAAGGAGTTTTGCGAAAAACTCATAAAATCTGGGGAGGAATGTCCATCAATCACTGCTGAAGAGGTGAAAAAAGCACTTAGAGGCACGAAGAACTTTTCCGCTGCTGGACCAGATTGTATCAAGAACTTTTGGTTGAAGAAGTTTACTTTTACACACCAACATTTGGCCCGCATATTCACCTCATATTTAAAGTCGAAAACGCCCATTCCGCAGTGGCTGGTCTTAGGACGCACTATACTCCTGCCAAAAAAAGGCAACTTGTCCAACCCAGAGAATTACAGGCCAATAACTTGTTTGAACACGTTGTATAAGATCTTTACAGCTGTCCTCAACAAAAGGATTGTTTGACGAATTGAGCCTGTATGGCGAGAGATGTACGAACAACGTGGCTCGAAAAAAGGTGTATCAGGCTGTCGAGAGAACCTGCTAATTGACAGGTGTGTCTGTAAAGACGCTGCAGCCCATCAGCGCGTCCTGCCAATGGCCTGGATTGACTATCGGAAAGCTTTCGATTCAACCTCTCATAGACTTATCATCTGTCTGTTGGAAAGCTTGAAGGTACATCCACACATAGTGAGATGCATAGAGAGATTGATGCCTCTTTGGAAAACTAGATTTACTATCTCATCTAGAAATTATCGTGTGACAACGAACAACGTCACCTTCCAGAGGGGCTTCTTTCAAGGTGATACCATGAGCCCTTTGCTTTTTTGCATCACACTTTTGCCTCTATCTCTCGCACTACGAAATTCTCCTGGATACCTCTGTGGCAACACTAATCAGCGCGAGCTTAAGGTCACTCATGTATTTTATATGGATGACCTGAAGATCTATGCCTCTGGTAGAAGCAAACTTCAAATTGCTATAAATATTGTCAAGAACTACACAGGAGAGATTGGGATGGACTTTGGCTTGGACAAGTGTGCCAAAATTTATCTGAAGAAAGGAAAGATGACTGGCGTTCCCAAGGACCCTGAGCTTGTGGATATAAGTGTTATCAGACATCTTAATACTGGAGAGACCTATACATACCTGGGCGAGCCTCAAAACCGCATTCAGGACGTAACATCAGTAAAGGAGTCTCTCCGAATCAGATACAAGCATCTTCTTCGACAGATTTGGTCTTCCAATCTGTCGGCGTTGAACAAGGTATCTGCGACTCACATGCTTGCCGTCCTGGTTCTACTCTACTCGTTTGGGGTAGTTCAATGGACGAAAAACGAGCTTAAGGCCCTTGATGTCACTACACGTAAGATCATGCATATGCATAAAAGCTTGCATATCAATTCGTCAGTTCCGCGATTATATATTTCACGCCGTCAAGGCGGACGCGGACTTCTGAATCTCCAGTGTCTTCATAACCGGATTGTTCTCAGTACAGCTTACATCGTTGCGAATGGCAGAGATCCTCTCCTAAAGATGGTCAGGAACCACGAGATGATTGGTGAAGGAGCGTTCCTTTACAAAGCCGCGGAGCAAGCGGCCGAGACCCTTGGCCTGAATTTTAACATCAGAAGTGAGGAAAGTGCATTACTTCATCTAGATGCTTCACTTCTAAAAACCAAAGTGAAAAAAGCAGAGGTTGAAAATTTTCACCAAGAGCTACTCGATAAGAAAATGCACGGAAACTTTCACAGAAATGTAGAAAAACAGTCCTTGTCGAAGGAGCAAACTTTTGCTTTCCTCAAATCATCAGGGCTTAATTCAGGTCCAGAGGGTTTTATTTTTGCATGCCAGGATGGTGTCATTTCCACCTTAGCATACCGTGAGCGCATTTTATGTCAAGAAGTTCCCAGTGATAGGTGCAGAGCGTGTCATGCACACGCTGAGTACCTAGAACACATACTATCAGGGTGTCCGACCCACGCGGGAACGACGTATATCTATAGACATAATGCTGCCCTGAGAGTGCTTTATTACCATCTTTGTCGCTCTTACGGTGTTGGCCGCGACCCAGCCCTGCGGAACGCTCCAAGGGAGATAGAGTCGATTGTCCGAAACGATAAGTGCCAAATTTTCTGGAACTACGATTTTCGGGCAGCAGTCTCCGTTGCGCACTCGAGGCCTGACATTGTTCTCCAAAACTTCGAGAAACGAACTATATTCCTGATCAAATTCTCGGCTCCGTCCGAATACAACATCACTGCAAAGGAGAAACAACAAGAGGAGAGGTATCAAGACCTTAAAAGAGAGCTACAACGACTGTACCCAAAATATTCGGCACAAGTAATTGTCCTTGTGATAGGTGCTCTCGGAGGTGCGAAACTATCACTGGTTCGTAACCTTAAAGCCATACCCACGTGCCAAAAATATGCCAAGGCACTTGCGAGATGGATGCAGAAAGCTGTCATCCTTGGGTCGCTTCGTGTCCTCAAGACACACGAGGGTTTCGCCGGCCTGTCGTTGTGATTTTGTTGTTGCCAATGACCACCCATCTCACGGTTGTGAGACGTGGCCATAGGTGTGATTTACCGCGTTGCTACTGGGGGCTATTGACATTTTCTTGGATGGCAGTTGCTCTTAGTGGGACCCTGCGGTGGTTGTTTAACTTTTTTTTTAAATTATATATATATATATATATATATATAAGTATATAATAGTGATATATAATATACAATTTACTAGCTGTTACCCACGGTCATTTGCATTTGATTCCTCTTTCTGCCCCCCGCCACATCATCTGAGACTACTGTTTAAACATGTAGGTGTTTCTCAGGAGTTTACATGCGCCGCTGTGCCCCCTTCCTATTTGCCTCCCACCCCCAATACTTTTACGACCTGTCTGAGGGCTCAAAGAATATGTGTGTATAATTTGGTGCTGATTGGTCAAAATCTATGGATTTGCATGAGCATCATACGTTTTAGGCCACTTGATTTTATATATTAGATAATAATATATAATATAATAATACATAAATACATATACAATTATCCACTTCTATATAAACATCATTGTAAATAATTTAGTTGCAATTTTTAAATCCATTTTTAAGGAAATTGATCATTTTTTCTTTCTTGAAAATTTAACACTTTTTTCATAAGTCTAAATGTTTGGTGAGAAATTACAAAATGAATTTGTTTAGTTTCTACTATCTGCTTGAAAATGCATTATTATGTTCAAAAGTAATTTCTCTGTGGTAAGCTTAATAGTATAATATGCACCAAGGGGGAAAAGAGAGACATTATTGAGGAGTGTATCTTTCCATTGGGAGTCGTAGGAACCGACTTTAAGTGCCACTTTTAATTTTCAAGTTCGTAGGTATGTAATGGCCATGTATATCTATGATGTCATAATTTTTGACCTAAGAGACTGTAAAAACAATAAGACTGAGAAAAATTAGTCTTAAGTGGTACTTAAATTAGACTACTATTGGGAACCCAGAATCGTTTCTTTTTGCGCTGAAAATAACAGCATGAAGTTATCCTTTTAAAAAAAGAAACGCCAAAAAAATAGTGATACCGTAAAGAAATAAATCTCTAGTTTTTACAGTGTACATATACAAATGGCTGTTATATGACTATAAGCTGGAAAAGGGGACTTCAGGCTCGCTCCACAGGCCTGATAAATAGCCGTATTCATGCATGTATTATATGAAATATAATAAGAATTACAGATATATTGTATTATTATATTCACCAATAGAATTAACGATGACCGCCAAAGTGAAAACAAAAGTACAGATCATCCGCATTTTCGCAAAGTAGGGAAAAAACTGATTAATGTTTCAGTGAATAATTTGGTCAACAACTGTATCTAAGGAATATTCCATTGCTTCATCAGAGTACAAATATATACATAAGTAGCCGTTATCTCACACATATGTGAAATAACGACTTTATAAGTGTCACGACTGTCCCTCGCAGTTAATGATATCATTTGACATTTTTTTACGATCATTTTAATTAAGACATTCTGATCTCGAATGGAAGGTAAAAAGTTTTATGTAAAAATTGAGGCAACACGACAACTTTCAAAGAAATTATCTGATTGAATTTCTGATTAAATTTTCGTATGTATGGAAATAGTATTTCCATACAAATCTATGGAAATACTGTCGTTTTGGAGGTGAATTGAAACAGAAAAACAAATTTCACAGGCGAAGAAATTTTTTTTTAATTCATTTTTATGCTTTGTTTCGATCTACATCATTCTTATAAATGGAATTTATATGGATGAGGAAGTATTAAGGGAAGGGAGGATAAGTATAAGTATGTGAGCGTAATTAGGGGAGGCAGAGCATGGAGATTTAAAAGAAGTTATGGTGGGAAGGAGAAGCTGGAGAAGTATGGGAGTGAAATTAGGGGAAGTAAAAGATGAAGAAGTGAGGCAAGGGATGGGATTGGAAGTGTGTGATGTGAGGGGTTGAGAAGTAGGAAAAGCGAGTATAATTGTTGGATGTGAGGGAAGCGGAAGTAGAGAAAGGAGCAGTCAGGAAATCGAGGAGGTAGGAAGTATGAGAAGTGAGGGATGTGAAGAATTTTAAGGGGTTGTGAGGTAGAGGAGGGAGAAGTAAGACAAGTGAAGATGTTATATTAGTATATATTTACCAAAAGAATCAAGAAAAATGGCAAATGCAAAGAATAGAGATTTTTTACTAATCGAGTAGATGAGAGTAAATGGCAGTACATGATACTGATTCAGCGAGAACAGGAACTTTAATTGAAATGTTTCCATATATACTAGTGGGCTTTTCGTATTCTACGTAGCAAATTTTGATTTGCTAACTCCCCCTGTCTGCCCTCACTGCCTCACTCGCACAATGAAGTTTGATAGAGATTTTCTGGTCTATGTGTTCGTATATCTGTATTCAAACAAAGGTTCCAAAAAACAGGTCTTGATTCGTCCAATTTTATCTCTTCCAAGGCTTCATTATTCCACAAATTAATATGATGAATTCATGTAATGTCGTTTATCGATTTTTTTTATAATGAACCAAATATAAATTTTTTATGAGCAATTTTAATTTTGCATGCACTACGTTTTAATAATCGGAAAAATATTTAAAAAGTAAAGAAATCTTTAGAATGTAATCACAATTCCCATAATTTTAAATTTTTCAGTGAGAAATAGCTAAGTACCAAGTATTTAAAAAAACTTTCGTAGGTAGAACAGCTTGTTAGGATTATTTGAAATTTATTCACTGAATATAATTAACAAATATCAAAAGTTTTAATAAATAGATTGCAAGCGACACACTATGAACACGTTTCGTTTTTGTCAACGTACAATGTATATAGAGGGTAGAAGATAAAATTGTTTGTAATTTTCCTGATGACATATAACGTATAACTTCCTTAATCTTCAATAAAGTGAATTAATATTATAGATCAATCGATTTGCCTCGAATCAAGGAATCTTTTCCGTCCTTGCATAAATTTTGAATTATGTTAGTGAAAAAAGTTTTTCTATAAAAAATCATGTTTTCAAATATTATGCAAATCATCTCTTCTGTTCTTGCATCAACTTTGAATTATGTTCATGAAAAAAGTTTTACTATAAAAACCATCAATTTATTTGTTACCATTACATAGCTTCCTCTATGAGGAAGCAAAAACAAAAGTTGTTGACCCAAAAAGAATCTACAAATTTGTTATTAATAATTTTTGATAGAACGAGTAGATTTTCTTCTAATCGTAAAAAAACAAGATTTAAAATAAAATAATGAAACTTTTGGAAAAGCGATACAAGACACAAAAAAAAGATGAAAAAATAAAAATCGTTCAATCACGGAAGATCCACAAATTTGTCATAAAATTGTGATAAAATAATATTAAGAATAAAGAAATGACTTTCTGGGAAAAAGGTCTTTACGCTAGGATGCGTATCTTTCGTTCAAATTGTAAAAAATGACATTGAAAATAAACAAATTAAATTTATGGAAAAACGACACAAATTGCAATAAAATGTTCAGTAATAAAATTTTTTTTGTTATTCTTATAGGATGCACACTTTTTTTCAATCATAAAAACAAGACAATGAAAATACGCATATTATGAAGTGTAATAATATAAAATTATGTGATCGCCCGCGTAGAAAGGGACCTAATGCGAAAAAAAATCGATTTTCCGTTTTTCACACTTTTTTGCACTCTTTCATAATTGAAAATATTATTCCTATATCTGAAAAATTCGAATTTTTATTCAACTGCCGAGTGAGACCCTCTTATGGAGTTCTTGTGCTGGACCGCCTCTTCAGGCGCTCCTCCTGCATTGATACTTTTTTCAGTGTAGCTATTCCAGTTTTGGTTTAAATTTTTTCCTTTGTAGCCTGATAATTCAACTATTAGGTAGAAAATGCATTCGTTTTGTTCAAAAATTCGTCTCTTTAGATAGAAAAATAATCTTTTTTTTTTCAATTAGTTCTTTGATCTGAAAATTTGACGATACAATTCTTGGTTGAAAATTCAACTATTTCGTTGAAAATTCATCTATCATGGTTTAGACTATTTTATTGAAAATTCGTCTGATGATACGTTCTTCTTGTTGCAGATTAGTTTTTTAAACTGCAAATTTATCTGTTCCATTTTAGGTTGAAAACTTATCTTTTTCGTTGAAAATTCAACTAATTGGTGAAAATTCGTCTCTTTGGTTTAAAATTAATATATTTTCCTACACAGAATAAATTGAGTTTTTGAATGAAATGTACAAAAATGTCTTTTTTTTCTTGCGGAAAATACCTGTTAAACATCATGGGGATTGCGTCTGTTGGATCTCGCGCTTGGCACTTTGGAGAAAATCGAGCGCGAACGCGCTCCAAATTGTGGGCGAAGCGAGGGGCGCGCACACCGGACGATTCTTGTTAATAGTGACAGTCTATTCTAAAATGATCGGTATTGATGAAAATATTATTAGGCTTCAAATATTTCAAAATGGGTGCGAAATACTTTAAATTCACTAGCAGTAAAATTAATCAGTTCAAACTCATAATTATTTTTGATGAAAGTAATTATTTTGCTGAAACCAGAGACTAGAGATGATTCAGATTCAGATTTAGATTTTTTGGCTGGTTCTTTGGACTTTGGAATTTTTTCGAAAACGCCTAAGGGTGTATTTTTTAAGGATTGTGAGGGACGTATAGGTTATGAAGTATGATCGTTTATTATTAATTAACAATAAATTATAAGTACTGTGTGAACTCTATTGAATATATGCATACGTTTACAGTTATAGAGATACCATATGTGCACGTGGACTACCAGTTGAAAATATGATCGCATCAATTGAGACGTGCAGAGTTGGGAATATCCTATCTGTGCACGTGCACAGTCGACACATTACCATATGTGCACATCTAAATTTCAGCGCGCACAGTTGAGAGCGTTATATAAGTGCGCGTTGAAATTCAGACGTTTACAGATGGGTCGATGAGGACACAAAAGTGGACAATTTTTGATTTGCGTAAATCTTAAAAAAATGCACATGCTTCATTGGCGTATATTACCACTACTATAATCCTTATCTTTCACATTGAAAGCGTTGAGGTTGTCATTTAGAGATATTTACATTTGACAAGAGTCAGCTTCAATGAGAAAGATCTGGTTACACGTTTCTTTGAAACTGATGTCACCATTTATGTGGTTCTTCACGTTTTAAGGAAAGCTGGCTTTTACATGGCAAGTTGATATAATGTCTACTGTAATGGCCCATTTAAGATTATAAAAAACTAATATGAATTCCACAAATTATGCTAAAAGGATGGAAGAAAAGTATTTCATCCTTTCCTACTTTTGAACTAATGTTTTAGAAATTACTCAAAAATCATTTTCTTCTCTTGTTTTTTTATTATGTAGAGATATTATTCTTAATAGAAAAATAAGTGATTCACACAATAAATTGTCTACGTTCGAAAACGAGAAATAAGTAAATTTGTTAGTGATAATTTGTTATCAGAATTGTTATCATTTAGTTTTAGGTTGTGATATATGGTTATAAATGATAAATAGTTTTACCTAACCTAACGATGGAATCAGTGTATGTATGCATTCAAACACGCATAGAAAAAACAAAATATAATCTTTGCAGCGATTTCAGAGTAATCTTTACCCGCAACAAAAATTCACTTCTGCTTCTTATGTGCAGCAAATCAAGCAGATGCCCATTTTTCCCA
>CAKNYM010053008.1:135871-178653 GCA_932195095.1 Andricus curvator
CCATCCACTCCGCCATTCCTCCGAAACAAGAAGCCCAGGTACACAAATTCTTTCACCGCCTGCACCGCCTTTCCCTTCCACTTCCACTCCCCTTCCTTATCCCTTCCACCTCCTTTTCTGAAAACCATAACCTTGGACTTTTCCGCATTCAGTTCTAACCTGTTCTTATCCAGGTATCTTCTCAACCTCTTCATCATTTCCTTTAAGGCCTACTCGCTTTTTGCCAACAACACTATGTCATCTGCATACGCTAGCGACCAAATTCTAACCCCTCCTATCCTGACTCCCCCTACCACTCCGGCCTCCAGCTTACTTTCCATATCCGCAATTAAAATCGCAAAAAGCGTCGGGCTAAGCGGACACCCTTGTCTTAACCCCCTATCCATCCAGAATCCCTCCGAAATCCCCTGTCCTCCTCTTACCTTATCTTTGGTTTCTTCATATATCTCCCTTAACCTCTCGATCAGGCCTCTCTCCACTCCCTTCTCCTGCATTGCCTCCCACACCCTCCCCCTATCCACCGACGGAAACGCGCCTTTTAGATCCACAAAAAACGCGTACACTCACGATCCCTTCTTCGCTAATTCTCTATCCACCACGTGCTGCAGAACGTAGATATTGTCGATAGTACTCTTACCTGCCCTAAAGCCCGCCTGCGTCTCTGGCAATATTCCTTTCCCCTCGACATCCTTCCGCAGCCTCTCCGCTACTACCATCGCGTATACTTTATACGCCGTACTCATTAGCGTGATCCCCCTATAATTTTCCTGCCTATCCCTCTCTCCTTTCTTATACAGAGGCACTATTAATCCTTCTCTCCACCCTCGTGGGAATCCCTCCCCCCTCCATACTTTCTTCACTACCTCCTTCAGCCTCTCCCTAACCTCCTGTTTACTAAACAGCCATGCTTCGTTCTCTAGCCCATCCAGCCCTGCTGATTTTGACCTTTTTAACTTCCTTATCTGTTTCTCTGTCTCCTCGTCATTCAACTCCTCCATCTCTGTCTCCCACGTTCTTCTACACCCCATCATCTCTCTTCCTTGAATCTGAGCCCTGAAATGATTCTTTAAAAAAACTCCCTCCACTCCTCACTCCCTATCTTGTCGCTTATCCCTACTCTACGCTTCCTAAACCTATTTATTATCTTCCAGACGTCCCCTTCTGTCTTAACATTTCCTAACTCCTCCTCCATCTCTTTCTCCTTTTCCTGTTCTGTCTTCTTACACATCAATCTAAACCCCTTCCTCATTTATACGTACTCCTCCCTTTTCGCAGTACCCTCTTTCCACTTCTTATACTTCCTCTTCACCTTTCTTTTCATCTTTTTACATTCCCTATCCCACCACGGCTTCACCATTCCTTTCTTCTTCTTTTTGAATACCTTCTTTTGCACGCACCCTTTCACTTTCTCTTTTAAATCCTCCCATATCTCTTCCACCGTCTCCCCTTCGAAGCGTACCTTCCCTAACTGCTCCTTATATTTCTCTATCGCCTCCCTCGTTCAGCTAACCCTCTCCCCCGTCGACACTTCTTCCCCACCTTGCCTTCCGCCGTTCTCACCCCTTATCGACAACCCTAATGGCTGATGGTCTGATTCTACCCTCCCTTCTACGGCGAATCTCTCCATCTCCTCCCACCCTTGCATATTCATAACTACATAATCTATTACCGATACCCCCACCTTACCTACGTATGTGTACTCTCCCTCTTCGTCCCCAGTTGCCATACCATTTGCCACCGCCCAGCCTCTATCCTCCATCCAGTCCCTTAGAATCTCCCCCTCCTTATTTATTAACCTATCCTTTGAGTTCCTTTCGAAGCTCTCCCCTTCCCTGTAAAGGCCCCCTTCCCTCCCCATCCTCGCGTTAAAGTCCCCACCCAGTACCACCATACCCTCTTCTCTTTCACCTAACAGGTCTTCCACCCTTTCTTTAATTCTTTCCATCCCATCCTTATTGTACACTGTTACAAACTTACACTTTACCCCTCCTATCTTTACTTTCCTCATTTGCACTCCCTCCCCCTCTACCTCTCCGTGAGCTTCTTCCTCTAATCCATCTCTAATCCCCGTTATAATTCCCCCACTAGCCCTTCCTTTCTTCTTCACTCTGACCGCCTCCTGGAGTCTCCACCTATACCCCCTTGGCAGCTTTGGCTCTATTCTATCCCATTCCTTTCTTTCCACCCACGTCTCTACCAGTCCTACCACATCAAATTCCTGGATATACCTCCAGAACTCCTCATCCTTCTTCTTTACCCCTGCTACGTTCCAGTAAAGCACCTTCACAACTCCCCTACCCTACATTACCCCCGCCCCCCTACTTCCTACGAAACAAATTCCCCTGCACTTCCTTCAACACCTCTTTCTCCTCGTCGCACACCCACATTTTCTCGTCTATTTTTATTTTCCGATATCCTACCTTCGCCGATCTCCCTTCGCTCCTCTCCCTCCTAGCCCTGTCGTACAGCATTCTCGGTACATCCCTTTCCTTTCTCGTCAAATCGTGATCGATGAAAACTTCCTTATCCTTTATCCTATTTTTATTTCTCATTACCCCTAATTTTTCTTCCCAGCTCTCCAACTCCACAACCGCCACTTCTTTCTCCTTTCTCCCCTCCAACTTAACTTTCCCTACCCTGCCTTTATTCCACCCTATGCTCTGTAGCAGCGCTTCCACGCCCTCCCTTTCTTACCCGCTCTTCATCTTCAACCCTCTTATCACAATATTATTTCTCCTGTCTGCCTTCTCCTTTCGCTCCATTCTCAACTCCATTGCCCTTATCCTTTCCCTATCCGCCCTCTCCTCCTTTTCATTCATACGCTCTCCCACTTTCTCTTCTATCATATTCCCTACCCTCTCCCAAATACCTTTAATCTCGCCCCCGCTACCCCCGACTCCTATTTCCATTTCCGTCCTGCCCTCCACCTTCTCAAGCCTTTTTTCCGTCCTTTCTTTCCACGCCCTAATCTCCTCTTCCATCTGTTTTATTTTAACTTCTTTTTCTATTCTTTCCCTCTCTAACCCATCTACTCTCTCTCTCAGCTCTTTCACCTCCTTTTCCCATTTCTCATCTCTGATTCGCAGGTCTTCCCTCATACCTTCCATCTGCTCCTTGGTCCCCCTTACGTCCTCCCTCAGCCCCCTGATCTCGCCTAACAACATCCCGAGAGCCTCCTTTTCCAACATCCCCTCCATTTTTTTGGGGGGTGACCTCGGTGTTATCCCGCTTTTTTTAAACGGGCTCTCGACCTCGCTTTTCTCCGGACTCTCTTGGCTGTCTCTCTTCCTTTTCAAGAGATCCTCCCCGTCACTTGCGCTTGACGCTCTCTCCCTTACGTTCTCGCTTCCTTCGTTGCCACCGTCCCGATTTCTCCCTCTCCTCGACGCACCGCTCGACACCGGGCGACGCGTTGTTGGCCGTCGTGGCTTGTGGAAAATTCCCTCCCCGTCGGTTTCACTACCAGCACTGCCAGTACTCTCGCTGCCCACCTCCCGCTCTACCGCCGGTAAATGGGATCTATCCATGCAGTACCTGCCGCAACCGACAGATGTCTCTGCAAAATGTTGGCGTGTTTCGCCGCCAAATTTTCCCTTTTTTTTCCCCTTTTTTTTCAATTCCTCAGTCCCTGCAGACACCCCTTTCTCTCCCTTAGCATCCCCTAACTTTTCGAGAACCACCCTTGAACCCTCGAAAGCCCAGGACTCCTGACCACGAACTCCCCCGAGTACTTGCCAACCTAACCTCACTTTCCCTATCCAGCTAGATACCACCTCCCACCCACGCTGAAACTCACTTTTTATCTCCCCAATTCACCCCACACAACCCTACTCACCTCCTCGGCTTCCACCCTCACACTCCACTCACACCTTCCACACAAATTCCGTAAAATTCTCTCTTCACCTGTCACTAAACACGTTCTCACTTCTGCCACCAACATGCAAGTCTACTTCTAAACAGGCTACGTCACATCTACCAAGGTAACGTATTTACAAGATTTTTTTCTCCAAAATGATGGAATTTAAATATTTACACACTGAATCTATTTTAACTTGCTTTTTTCGCGCCTCGTACCTCGGTTTGCAAAAAATATTGGTTTCATTGGTATCATTGGAAATGGGTACCTATGTGATCTACACTAATTGTGTAGGGGATCGTCCATATATTACGTAAGACGTTTTTCTTTTGTTTATATCGTTGTGTCCTTTTCAACTTCACATCAATTTTATTCTCGTCTTTATTTAAACAAAAGAAAAACGTCTTACGTAATTTATGGACGATCCCTAGCCAGTCATAGAAGTGTCTTGATTTTTGCCTGCCTTTTTCTGGTAAAATCTTGAACTTTGAAGCTACATACTTTTTACATTGTTCAATAAAATAATTTGAACATAGGCGAATACAGCGCAATTTAAAAATTCAAAAAGTGGTGATTTTGTATAATCAGCCGCTATACACCTCTTTGATTTGAGGAGCGGCTAACAAAATACGTGGTAAATCTTTCAGGAACTTCAGCCCCTCCCCCTCCACCTACTTGCGTGAAGTTTTTTCCTTTGTGTTTAAGGCGGTAGTCTGGTAACTAAATTTCGAAAAATCTAATTTTTTTTCTTCCATATTTCGAAAGTAAAAGATATTGAGAGTATATTGCGAAAATTTCAGACTGAAATATGAAAAATTCAAAAAGCAAAGGCAAAGAACTCCAAACAATTTTGAAAAATCATTCCAATTATTTTAGCCCTCAAGTACTCGCGCCTTGTGGAATCACACTAGCACTCGCGCTGCGGCGAACAGCCGCGGCACGCTTTTATTTTATTCCGAGACCTATATCTCGAAAACTATAAAAGCTAAAAAAACGTGGTTGCTTCCGTTCAATTCAGCGATAAATTTCCATCCCATACTCATTCCACCCCATTCTCATACTCATTTTGCCGCGCCGCGGCAAAAGTCCGCAGGAAAGCACCTTTCCACTTTGGTTTGAGGAAACACTTCTGAGTGTAAAAAAGGTAGATACGGTAAGGCTCCCGGTCCAGATGGTATTGGTTATGAATTCTTTGAAAACCTGCCTGATGATCTGATTTGATATTTAAATTCTGTATTTAATAAGATTCCTGAGGAAGGAGAGGTCCCTAAATCGTGGTGACAAACTCATGTCATGATGCTATATAAGAAAGGGGAAGTATCTGATCCTTCAAATTACAGACCTATCGCATTAATTAAATGTATTACAAAAATATTCACGCAGCTACTTTCCAAAATACTAATTGACTGGGCTGAAGATATGAAACTTCTTCCAGAATGGCAGACTGGTTTTAGAAGAAAGAGAGGCTGTATGGGCCATGTTTTTACCCTAAACTCGATAATTGAAAAAATAAACTTGCTCCTCTCAAAGGGCAATTATTTGTACTTTTTGTAGACTTTATAGGAGCTTTTCCCTCTCTTAACCACAGACTGTTATGGAACAAGATACTATCTAAAGGGTGCGGTTCTAAATTTACGAGACTAATAGTAGACTATTACACCAAGGCTAGTGTTTCAGTGAAGTGTAAATCCGGCATGTCCAAAGCAGTAGATATTACGAAGGGAGTTTAGCAGGGGGAGGTCTTAAGTCCAACTTTTTTTACTGTATTTATTGCCGATCTAGAGGAGTTGCTAAAGTCTAAGGGTATCAGAGGTGTATCGATAGATCATTTAACCGAAATTCTACCCTTGGCTTATTCTGATGACTTGGCTCTTCTTGCTGACTCCCTCGTAGGAATGCAGAGAATTCTTATATGGTTATTTTCATACTGTCAGCTAAACGATTTAGAAGTCAATATAGATAAAACTAAGATTAAAATATTCAAAAAAGGAGTGCATCTACATAACAAGAATTACGCTTCATTTATGCATGGAAAATCCAGAATTGATATAGTCCAAAGCTATGATTATTTGGGCACACAATTTAATCAATCGGCCTCTTTTGTAAACGCCAAAAACATGGCTGTCAATAAATCCAGTATAGCTATAAATTCTACGATACTTTAATATTTAGACTAAAACTCGATTCTTGGAACCCCATTGTACGACTTTTCCGAAGTATGGTTTCAAATGTTCTGTTGTATGGGGCGCATGTATGGAGCCTGAGATACCTTGATGCAATTGAAACAATTCAAACAACTTTTTATAAAAGAATACTCCTTGTTCCAAAAAACACATCGGTATACGCAATTAGGCTCGAAATAGGTGCGAAACAGTTATCTGTACGTGTCTTTAGTTTAATTCTAAATTGTTTGGAGAAAATCCTGAAAATGTCTGACGATCGTTATCCTAAAAAATTGGGCTACTCAGGTTAAAAATATTTTTGTGGAGATCGGGCAGGGGGATGAATGGGAGTGCCTTTCACTTTCTAGCTTAGAAAAATAATAAAATATCTTGATTAGAGCTCATGATAACAAACTCCATCAAATGCATCTACCGAGAGCCCACTCATCTTCTTCTTTCCAACTTTACCCACATCTAACTTTAAGAGATTGACCACAGGGGCAAGAGAATTGGCGTAAGGACAACCGGGGGATTTCAACGAAAGCGGATGCCATTCTGGAAAATTGCACCAGCTGGCACTACGTCTTATGACCGCGAGATAGGTGTTATAGGCTGTGAAGAACTCAATATGATGGTCCAGCAAAAGTGGCATGCACCCTAAGTACACGAAGCATGTGTCTTAGCATTTCGCTGATGAGTAGGGATGCTTTTTAGTATATTAACCAGTAAAAGCATGGCACATCTGAGAGCACCGATGATCAGGCCGTCTAGTTTAGCAGAATATTCTGGCTATAGCCTTTATTTCTTTTCATTCCCTTTGGCTGTGATGTTCTAGTCAACTGGCGCCGACAATCCGATAACGAACGTATCCCGTACCTTGCATAGTTTGACAGCAAAATGTTTTATTTAATTTTTAATAGCATTTGCCATGATTGAAACAACAAATATGCGATGGATGAAAAAAATTATTGAAACAAAATTTGTGTATCTTTTGAGATGCTCAACTTTGCTTTTTGATATTTTTTTCATATCTCGTATAGTTTTGGCGGAAAATGGATTTTTTAAAAACATTTTCAAGGATAAAATCAGAACCGTCGCGGGTAAAAATATTTAGTCTTGATTTTGTCTTGAATGTCTTTAATATGTCTTCTGGACCATGATATCTGATTCCGTCTCAGAAGCTAAAAACTGGAGATATGCAGACTTCTCTTGCATTTATGGCTTTAGCTGTGTCAAGACAAGACCAGGTAAACTTGTCTTGAGACACGGCAGTATAATTTATGAATTGATTTATCAATATTTGGAACCTGTCGGTCAACATTTTTAAATTCGAAATCCAAACAACATAATTATTGCAGATACAAAAACTGATAAATAAATTAGAAATAAATACCATAAAGGTGAATAATATAAACATTCTGTAAAATTTAAAGCGGATTAGTGAGAACCCTCCAAGGCATTTGCAGCCTTTAGGCTTCTCCTCTACTTATAAATCTCTCAGGTTCTTTCCAAAACAAATAATGTCGTTCCAGGACATCAATTTTTGTCTCTAAGTCGGAAATATTCATCTTAAGACATAAAAAATAGTCCGGTTCCGTCTCACGAGGCAGACATACAGAATATCTTGAAATTTTCTTCGATCATTCTCTACCCACACAAAATCAAGACCAAATATGTTTACCGGGGGTTAGTCAAAAATGGCTCGTCAACAAAATCGTCCTTCCTTTTCATGTCTTAAAAACGTGTGCCAAAGCTCAATCCAATCTGATCAGCCTTTTGTGATAAGGCTTTTCTTAGTCATCACAATTTAATTTAGAAGCCCAAAAAATTGAACTACTTCAGAATTTTGCAAATGAAACTGTCATTTTGCATGGCGATTTTTGAAATTCAGTCCTTTTAATGAAATCTGTGAAATTATTATCTTGGAAATCAATGATAAAATATTTCCATGCAAGGAAACGACTTTATGTTGAAGAGAATCTTATGAGATTTTAACATAACATATACTAATAAAGTGTCACATTGACATGATAGAAATTATTGCTAGATTATTATAGATGAGAGGCAAAGATCTGAAGTGGAGATTTCCAAAATTAAGTGATTGGGTTGCAAAATTTATAGCAAATTTTCGACAAATTAAAGTTAATTATTTACGTAAAGTAGCTGCAGCAAGTTGATATTGTTGCTGTATAACATATCTGTAACGAGTAACTTCGAAAACGAAGTTACTTACCCCACACAACTTGTTGGCTTTGTTGGCTCGAAGAAGATCGGCCTGGAGAAGATTGCCACCGCTTCTTAGGAGGAAGTGCAGGATGTGAGTCGCCCTGCGAACTTAATTCTGTAAGAACAAATAGAAATGGATAAATTTTTTATTTGAAATACTAAAACTGGTAAACACTTGCAACAGAATTTGCAGTTTCATTCATTCAATCCTATGTATTGTGATGTTGCAGATTTTGCAATGAACAAAAATCAATCGTGAACATAAAATAAATAGATCTCTGGCATTTTAGGGATCGCAGGATGCTCTCCGGTTCTATTCGTCAATATTTTTTTAACTTAATTCAGGTTTATTTGTTTTGATGTTTATTTCCTTTATATGTACCGCCTCCTCGGAATCGAAATAATTGATGGACAAGAAGGGACATCGAGAATTGGAGAACTTTAGGACATTTAACTTTGCCCATTACTTCATGATGAGTGAAGGCAGGATTAAAATAGTCGTGCCATCTCCCGCTATCTTCCACTGCCGCCAACCTATATCTACAACCTCTATATATATCAGTCATTGCTTAAACTGTTACGGCGAGCATTAAAACATTGTATATGAATATAAATCCTACAGCGATAGTAGCGTTTACAAAATCTGTCCTCCCATCATATTCGAACCTCCCTCACGTGTCACTGGAAGTAACTAACACCATGACCAAACAGAACGACACGTTAGGCTTAAAGAGAAAACCACGAATGGATGCAGAGCTGATGGCTCCTGAGCATTCACCCCCACTCACCTCTCCACTGATAAAACAGTTTCATGATTCCTTTCAATCGTTTCAATTCCAAGCCATCAACGGCGCGCTATACGAAAAATTGTAAGAAAACAGCTCAATCCAGATTACACTTTCAAAATAAATAGTTTGAAACTAAAAATTGAACAATGAATTTTGGTTATTATAAAATGGAGAAACGTTTATGTTATTCATCATTTTTCTAGTATGATATTTATAAATTTCTAACAGAAAGTTTCTAATTTTGTATACCTATACATTACTCATTATTTTTAAAATAGTTTTCATTATTTCAAAATAAAAAAATGTCAATGTGTGAAGTTTTTGGAAAAACATATATTTTTACATAATTGAAATAAATGAACATATTATGAAAGCCGTTCAACATTTGATTAATGAATGAGATAATAAATAATTACTTTTTAGGTAAAAACTCGAAAGCTTCCAAATAATAATTATTCAATAATAAAAAGGCATGAAAATTAAATATTCTGATATTTTTTGCTGATACAAAATGTATACCTTAGGGGCATTTACACATTTGTTCAAGAAAAATTTTTATAATTCTAGAATTGTCAAATGCCTGCGAAACTTATAGCTTAACAAAAATATGTAGCAGTACAATTTACGTTAGCAACGTCGAGGAATTACCAGTAGGTTCTAGAGTGATTTCTGGAAACTTACCGGTTTAATTTCCTTGGACTTTTTGTTTGTTAATTACTAGAAATCAGGCATGGTTTTACCCGTGCACAAAGGAGTGTCCGGCTTCCAACCGCCAATTACTAAGGGGAGCCTTGGCGCACCCCTGCTAAATATTTAGATTTATGGAAAGTAATAAACAGAATATATACGAATATTCCAGAAATCCCTTATATTTCAGGCACTGATAGAGTAATCCTTCACCGCAGTTATTTTAGTAGAGAGACTTCATTATTAGTTTGGATTTGTACTCTGTTATGTACCCTGCTTATAAATGATATAATAATACTCTCTATATAATAATTGTAACCAACGAAAAGAATAATCAATACAATATAAATCCCGGAGACCCGCGCTGATCGATACTGTAGTTTATAACTTGCCTGCTCGGGTCGCTTCGCCAGTCTCGTCAGGACGTCAGTTCCCGTCACCCGCTCGTCCTAGACTCATCATAGTTCGCTTTAAAAAAAATATAACTATATGAAGTATTTAGTTCATCTGGCGCTCCAGGCTTTCCACGCGTCAATAACATTTTAGCGATCCTAGAGCATGCAACAAACCGCGACAAGTCTGAAGAAAAGACGAGAAAGCAGTTATCAACTCAGTAGCGCAAAGCAGCAGCCAAGCAGAAAACTCAACGTCAAGATGTACTAATCGACGCACAAAGGAGTTAACGGTCCTCCTTGTGAAGGAAGCGCTAACTTCCAGAGATTATTAATCTACACTCCAGCAGCGAGTCTACGATTGAATAAAGAAGTTTTGCGTAGAGAAGAGTAGATTTTAAAAAGTGGTAGAAGCTTGTACGAAATATAATCGACGGTAAGCGGTAAACTCAAGTTAAAAAAAAAAATTATTATTAAAGTGAAACTTCTTTTGGGACGGAAGTGAATTAAAAAAACGATCGATCGACCGACCGACCGTACGCCCAGTGGGCACAAATGTTGAAGAACGTTATTAGAACGGCTCAAAGAGTCCTGTCAGTCCAAGTAACGTATCTTAAACATAAAATGTTCCAGAGACGTTTCAAGGACGTATTTGGAATATGAAACGTTTTCAGAACGTTCAAATAACGTCTTTTGATTTGTGCGTCCAAGAAACGTTTTTAGGACGTTCCAATTACGCTGTTAAATTTCGTGCCCAGCACTGGGCGGATATCTCACTGTCTCTCTCCTACAAGTATACTTTCTATAGTCTATACCTTCTCTTTCTATTCGCGTATCTCTTTTATGAGGCGATTCGCAATTGTTATAAGGACTCCCCTTGGATATTCCCACTACTGACAGGCTAAGGAAAGCATGTATATACTCTCTCTCTCTCTCCCTCTCTTTCTGCACTCTCTTACCATGCGACCTTCTCAAAACTCATTATGCTCGCGATCAGAACTCACGTTCGATTCTACAGACATTCATCTCTGCAAACACTTGGCCAAAGATTTGCAAGAATTTCGAGAATTTCGAGCACATCAATCTGAGATTTCTTAGTGAGTAGCCCCTCGTGATTAAATGGAAGCGAGGATTAGGTAGAACAAAATAAGAAACTGGGCGAAAAGGATTTAAAAATGCATAAATTCACAGTCGACGATTTAGGAAAGTTTATAATGAACTAACTTATTCATAACAATCTGAACATAATTTGGGAAGAGAAAGAAAAATTGCATGGAAAATGGAAGCAAAAGCTGCAGTTAAAAAGTATATTCTGAAATAACGCGACGAAATTTCAGGGCAAGTTAAGCCGACGAAATCAACAAATCTAAATGAAGCTATGCAAGAAGCATCGGAGGCGGAAACACGGATTAAAGAGAAAAAAAGAAATGAAATAATGAAACCTATTATGCATAAACTTATATCCCAGTTTTTACGACCACAAATGTTAACATCTATACCCAGGCCTAAGGCGGATACAACTCCGTTATCATTCAAAACACCGATTAAAAATATTCTACTACCTGATCGATCACAAATGAAGTGCAATAAATGCGGAAAAATGGGACACTTCGCGGCCCAATGCCACGTTGAGCCCCAAAACCTTCAGATAACCCAAAACCACAAACGACCACCTCAAACTCAAATCCGCACAAGGCGGGAACAAGAAAAAGAGGAGAATTACTTAGAGAATGAGGAAATGACACAAGATGAGATTCAAGAACAGATAGACTACGAAGAAATGGCCGAATATCAGGAATAAATGGACAATTGCAATCGATACAAAGGAGCAGAGCACATAGTAAAAATACAGATTACTCGTAGATTCTGGATCTTCAGTTAATCTGATAAAAGAATCAGCTCTAAGATTGAATCAACCGACTCATCGATTTATAAAAAACTTTGTGATAGGCATTGAAAAACATAAATCGCACAGTGAAAAATGTCTAAATTATGTCGGAAGAAAAAACCTTTTATATATTATTGATGAAAACATTCCTCTACCAGAAGAAGGTATAATTGGTTCACAATTCTTTAAATAACTTTCTCGCAGATTCTCTTATATTCAGTAACTCCCTAGTAAGTTTCTTTGTTACCTTCTCCAATTTTATGTTACCGAGAATTTTCGAAGTCTATTCGAAACTCGCTCTCTTTTTGTAGCGGTAGCTGAAATACTAAGTCGGCCTCATTGTCGCGAATTGTGAATTTTAAAACGTGGTTGCTACTTCGCTCTGTCGTCGAGGAACTGACACCGAGCCGAACTGAGGATCTTTGCGAGGAGGACGATTCCAATTGGATTCTTGTTGTCTTAATTGATTCGTGTGGAAACTCTGGCATTCTATGAACCTGATCCTCGAAAGTGCAAACCCGATTTTAGTTGGCTCTGAAAGTTACATTTATTGACTATACACTATAACAAATTATTACTAGAGCAAAAATCTTGTCAATAGTTAACAATAAGCTTACTGATCAATGTTGCTTGTGTATCTAGTCACATTTTGTGATATTTTAGTTGTCCCTGACAGTCAAACTTATTCATTCATATTGTCAGTAGCGCAAGATTCTTGTCATTAGTTACCTATCAGCTTACTAATCCATATTTTGTATAAAACTAGTTACATTTTGTGAAGTTTGAGTTGGCCCTGTAGGTATATCGCCCTTTTTGTTGTTGCACTGCAAAAGTGAATCACGAACTTCTTAGTTACCTCCTAAAATGCTCGCAACCCCAGTTAGTTTATCCACCAATTATTTCCCGAATATCATTACTTTCGAAAATTATTCTTTCTCCCAGTGCGTGAACCCCTGAATAGAAAGTTTCATGACCGCCTTAGTGAATAATGTAATTTTGACATCAAATTCAAAATCGGCATTCTTAAAACAACTAGACGCGAAATTTTAACAACAAATTTTAATCATCAACCGCGCTAATGTATCCTCAACATTCAATTTTGCAATTTTGAATTCAGATTCATAATCAGGAAGTGCAAAAAACCCTAAATACGGAGTTTCATGAATTAAACAAAAATTCTAATTGCCAACCGCCATATCGGATCAGAGATACTGAATTTAATAACAGTGGCTCCTCAATTATAATCAGAATTCTTGAAAACCCGTCAGTACAAAGTTTCGTTAAATTTGAACAAAAATATCTAATTGTCAAACGCCATATGGAATTTTGTAATTTTTACTTTAGATGCATAACCAGAAGCTTATGAAACCCTAAATATGGAGTTTCATGTAACAAGAATGACGGTTTGACCTAGTCGATGATTATCCTCTACGATAAATTAGGCAGTCTCTTGGAAAAATAAGAAATCTATTAGGCCAGTCTGGCCAAAGTTCGCACTCAAGTCGCACGGAATTTGAATAACTAGAATTTGTGAAAATTAATGTTCTATAATATTTAATCCTAAATTAATGTAGTGCAAAAAAATTTGAGCATGATATATCAATCGCCTTTGAATGCGTTAGCCTAAACTTCTAATCTGGAAACTTCTAAGAGCTAACGTTCAACGGAAATCGCTATCCTTCTCCCCTTAGCACATAATCTACTATTCATAAAATATCCGGTAACGTTCCTGGTTAATTTTTTATACTACAACATGAGAGGATGCTTTGAAACGATGAAGTCGAATTCAAATTATCGTGAAAATAGTCAATTTTCCCATATTTCAAAATACTTTTATTTGTTCTGTATATATTTTTATGATTTTTGAAATTTCTTTTTTTCATCATAGTTAAATGGTAAAGTTCCAAAAAATACTACTACCTACAGATTCCTTAGAAGACGACTAAACTCTAATTTATAAAAAGGTAATAACAAGTAATTATATTTTCAGTTTTTTCGAAAACCAAGCTATTCACATTAAAAAGGCCATCGTAATGTTGAAACCCGGGGGGCACGGGTTAATGTTGATCAGTTTGAACAAATTGGACCAACCCTAGTACTCAAACTTCAAAAACTTTTATTTTACATCAAGTAAAGGGAGGTCAGTCACCAAACGGAATGATTACAACGCAGTTAGGTAACAGTGAGACCATATGGGTCTCCTCTTGTACAAAAGATAGAAGAATTAATATTAAAACATGAAGTTATGTACAAATATTTTTATGTGGTAAGAAATTTGATAAGAAAACGATTAGACTTTACTATAACCCCATACTTTTTAGATTTAACAACCAAAGAATTATATTTACAACAACTTGCAGAAGGTTAAAGACATCGTAGGACAAAATTCATAAGCCTCAGAAAGTGGATATATGTATAAAAAATATTAGTATGGTCAGACTAATTAAACCTACCAACAAAATCCAGATGAACCGAAAATGTAAGAATTAGAATGTAGCTGGCAATCTTCATTTTTCCTCTTGGTATTTAATACATTTCTTGAATTTCGACGGAGAACTTTAGAATATTTGTACATCTATGTATACTAACCTTCATTAGATTACTGTGAGTCAATTCTCATCGTGAAAATTTTTGCCATGGAACATAAATATCATAAATATCATCCTTTATTTTGGTGTCAGTAAACATTTCGGTGATTGTTATCACATCATATTTGTTTAAAGTTTTATAACTGCGTGTACTTTTATTGGTATATGGCATAAAATGACGAAGTTTAACGCTTTTCAAACAAAATATATTTTTACGCACAAAAAAATGCAAAGACAAGAATGTTTGACAATAAATTGAGATGGACTAAGATTACCTGAGATTACTTTGGATTACATAGGATAACTCAGAATTACATAAAATAAAATATAAGGATTTTCAACGAGCAAGTTGAATTTTAAAATAAAAAAGGTACATTATTTTTATTACTATGAAAAAATTTAAAAGTATAGTTATTTTTAAACCAGAAAGATAAAGTATCTGTCGAGCTGCTCGAAATCCCATGTAAAATGATACCATAAAGGCTTTTTACTCCCTAATGAAACGCTTATTCGGATAATCGCTTAAGGGGTTTGTGAGTCACTTTCAAAGGAACAATTTTGCATTATTTGAGCCCAGTCGGTTGAGTGCAACAAAATGGCTTTATTGGCACCCTTTCTTTCTTCTGAAAATTATGTATATTCAAAAGCCACACTACGCTGAAAAAACCAGTTCTCGTCAGATCACTGAAGTTAAGCAGCGTTGGGCGCGGTTAGTACTTGGATGGGTGACCATTCGAGAAAACTGAGTGCTGTTGGCACATCGTGGGTGTGGTGAGCCCACACTTGTAGTTATTTACTACAAGAAACTAACCTAGAAACACTACTCGAATCGGGTATTGTCACGCGTACCCTGAAAGGGAAATGGCTTAATGGTATACATACATTGGAATGAATGAATAAATAAACTCATAAATCATCAATAATAAAGTTTTCCCTTTTTTCCGAAATTTTGTTAAAAGTGTGGTCAAGATTTCCTCGATTTTTGTAACACAAATTAAACAATTGCTCTGAACTAGGCAAAATCTGTAAAAATATTTCAAATTTACAAGGCTCAAGCCATGAAATATTATCTATAATTCAATGTAAGAACATTTCAAAAAATTTTATGATTCATGAGATATGACTGAAAATGTACAAGCGCATCTGTATCTATTGTTTTGAATTTAGAATTCATGTCTTTGTTGGTTGGAATATCTACAATTACACGTTTTGTTGAGAATTCATCATTCAGTTTAAAATTCATTCCGTTTGTTGAAAATTTTTTTCATGCAACATTCTATACCATTAAGCCATTTCCCTTTCGGCGAGCCTCTAGGGGTAAGCGTGACACTACCCGATTCGGGTAGTGTTTCTAGGTGGATAGTTTCTTGCAGTAAATAACTACAAGTGTGGGCTCACCACACCCACGACCGCCAACAGCAACGCAGTAGTATCAGACGGTCACCCATACAAGTACTAACCGCGCCCAACACTGCTTAACTTTAAAAAAAAATTTAATTTTAGCATCCGGAAAATCTAAAATAGAAGAAAATAGAACAACAAAATGTTGCCTCAACTCTGTTGGAAAAGTTTATTAAAATCTTCAGAATCCAACGTTTCGGAAATACACCATTTCCATCATCAGGGAAACCATATTTACAAAAAATTTAAAAATCTGTAATAATAACAATCTTACTGAATTTATTGAGATAAACAATTTTAAAAGGTGTAAAAAACCACTTACGAATTAGTTATGAAAGTCCTAGTCATCCTTCAGAGTGAAGTTCATTATATGTTTAAATTCAATTTTTGAAATCAGTAGTAAGGTTAAAAAGATATATGATTGAAATAAA
Organism: Andricus curvator; assembly: GCA_932195095.1. Taxonomy (NCBI): domain Eukaryota; kingdom Metazoa; phylum Arthropoda; class Insecta; order Hymenoptera; family Cynipidae; genus Andricus; species Andricus curvator. The sequence goes on from CAKNYM010053008.1 coordinate 152,291, forward strand.
AGAATTTTTTAATTTTATAAATTATAATTAGCTTAACCATTTTCTAATAAATTACTTAAGTTTATTCACCACATAAATATTGAATTCTTTTTATAATTGAAATATGGTAACTATAACTCTTTATTATTTCGAACTTAACCTCTATCTTTATTATGACAATTTAACTTCTAATCAAATTCTAATTTTTTTACAGAAATTTCATATATTAAATTTTAAAGAGACACCCTTTCATATATATCTTTTCTACCTCATTACTGATTTTTCGAATTAAATTTAAATCTTGATGAACTTTGCTCCAACGGATGACTAGGACTTCCTTAACTAATTCCTAAGTGGTTTTTTACACCTCTTAAAATTGTTCATCTTAATAAATTTAGTGAGATTATTATTATAACACATTTTTAGATTTTTTGTAAATATGGTTTCCCTGAAGATCGAAATGGTGTATTTCCGAAACGTTGGGTTTTGAAGGTTTTAATAAACTTGATGGAACTGCTATATTTCTATTCGAAAATGTATATTTCTTAGTTAAAAATTGAAACATTAGGTTGAACATTAAAGTATGTTTTTAAAAATTCGTCTTTTTGGTGGAAAATTAATGTTCCCTGGTTGAAATTTCATCTTTTTGGTTGAAAAATCCATTATTTGGTTAAAAATTCATCTACTCTGTCGAAAACAAAATGATAATTGCCATTCGAGAAGATGTCGTATTTCTCAGAGGACAAAAACTTCTTGAGTTGAAGTTTCCCATCTTGAGTGAGAATAAAAGCGTGGTACTGTAATGTACCTGGTATCGTGACAGCTTTGTCAAATCATGCTTTCAGTAACTCGGTGGCTAAGGCATGATTTTCTTTGCTGCTGAAAAAAAATTCGGTTTCCTTACAGTTACTCTTTGCCCACTGAAACAAACCCATGAGATATACCATGGAAGTGCCATTCAGCTTGGATACCAAAATCTTCTTTATGGGCTTGCAGATTAACAAAGCTACTCTAATTTATAAAATGTTACCCTGCACCATCAGTGAATAAGTATATTTTCTTTGGACTGAAATGAGTTTTCAAGTAATCTACTACCATCTTTTGATACTTGTGAACAGCTGCCGTGTCATGAGCTAAGTTATCAGATATGATTGCGATACTTACGTGCTTGAGCTCTCCATCTTTTTTATAATAATTCACCACAGTGAATACTGTAGCTTGGTCGTTATTTCAGTGGAATGATTGAGCTGCATTCTGAATTATGAATACGTAATTCTCAGCGAAATCGAAGCAAATCAAAAACTCCCCAGGCAATAAATTTTCCTTCAGGTTTAAAAAAAAAGATGATTGCTCCTTTGGAATAAAGCGACGAGTTTTTAATTTCAACAGCCTTTCACAGAAATCATCTAGGAATTCATCGGTATCCATTACCAGAGTAATTCGTTAGAGTACATCTGTCGGTCTGTAACCAAATTTCAAATCTCACTTCATTAATACAATGCTCAACAAAAGCTTTTGTGATGTTATCTTTCAAGTTTGCAGTACCATGCCAGTTTTCATGCTCTCCTAAATGACAGGAACTTGAAGAGTTAGGACATACAATAGCATCCAGACAGTCGTGATAATTTGTGAGAACCATGTCAGTATCCTCTGTTAAATGTTGAATATTTATTAAATTCAACATCAACTTGACATTCTCATCATGCAAGGAAACGCACACATTATGAGTGCCACTGCTTCCTGCTAGAACACAATGACGAGGTCTGAGTTTTGTGAATTTCGAAATACTCATCTTCAGGCCTACGTGTTCAGACGTAAATTGAGCCTATAGCTCGTTGAGATTACACAGTAGTAACCTTTTCTGAACATGTGAATGAGTTCCATCATCATTCTTGATCGACACAAGGTCTTTCATCTCTGGCATCATTCGACTTATGTCATCGCGTTCATGAAAGGTTTTCACTAGAGTTTCAGTTTCAGGAGTCAATGCTCTTCCTGTTCTTGGATTCGGAAGCGTAAGAATTCCGTGCTCTGAAACTAATTTTCTTGACATTTCTTGCTTTTCGCTCTGATGTATTGAACACCTGCATTAGTTTTCTTCGTCCCCAAGAATTTGGCGCAAGCGAAAGAAGTTGAAATTGTTCTTGAAGATCTTTAGAGGCATTTAATTTTTCGATAATTTGACCAAGTACTTCAACACCAGCTTTATGATATTTGTTTTCACACTGCAGCTTGGTGTCTAAGATATCTACATCTTCTTCGCTGTCATATGTCTGGCACTAAAGCGTTGCACAAAGATCCTCGGCGTGAGCGCACTAGGGGAGATCGCGCGCCACCCACCATATTATGGAATCTTGTTTACGTATCGTTCTTTTACTCAAAGACGAATTTATGTGCCACTTTGAAAATTGGGGGTCTTATAGGAAAAAATCTCAGCTTTCTTTTAAAACTATTTTGAAGAAAAAAAAAGTTCGTCAATTTTAAAAAAAGTCAAATTTATTTTTGATTTTGAAAAATTTGGGTCAAATTTTGACTTTTTAAAAAAATCGTTATCACCACCAGAAAGTCTTTGAAAAAATCTATGGAAAATATTCAGGATGAAATTTTGTTTAAGGCGATAGGACAAAAGTTAAAAACGTTTGAAAGTAAGGCTTTGCTTAAAAACCCAAAAATTGTACCCCCTCCACTTTGATAAATAATTATAAAAATGAATTAATTTTTGGTGTGAAAAGTACTATCTAATATGAATACAATTGGGCCAATTTTTAGCCCGATCGGACCACATTCATTTTCGAGGTGGGTACACTTCAGAAATTATGCCCCATCTGTGAAGACGTAGCTTCCTCCCAGTGCTGCTCATCGATGGCCAGGTGTGAGATTGAAATGGAGTTTGGGTTAGAAAAATTCGCCAAGATTCATTTGAAATAAGTACAAATTACGGGCATATCCTAGGACCCTAAGCTCGTCGACAAAAACGCTGTATGACAGCTTGGAGAGCTCCAAGCTCCAAGAGACTTACACATACCTGGACGTGCCACAGAGCCGCATTTAGGACATAACATCTATAAGGGATGTTCTTTGATGCAGATGCAAACATCTTATCCAACAGGTTTGGTTCTCCAAACTGTCTGCGAGAAATAAAGTATCTGCAACGAACATGCCTGCCGTTTATAGTGGTTCCATGGATGAAGGACGAGCTCTGATCCCTCGACAACGGGTGACGGAAAGTTATGCACATGCACGAAGCCGTGCACCTTCAGTCGCCTGTTTCATGACTTTGCATCTCACTCCGTGAAGGAGCTCGCGGAATACGGCAAATATAGTCGCAAATGGACGAGACTCTCTTTTTAAAATGTTTTGAAAACACAAAGAAGTGGGCAAAGAAGCGTGTATGTACAAAGCAGCGGAGGAGGCTGATGAGACACTTGGCCTTGGCTTCAATGCCGGGGGTGAGCGAAATCCATCAAGGACTATCTATCTCGAGTATTTACTTCTAAATGCCCGCATCGAGAAAATATATATTATCTATCTGGTTGTTCAACTCATTTGGAAACGACGTACTTCCAAAGGCACAATGCGGCGCTAAGATTGCTTTATTACCATCTCTGTCACTCCTACTTTGGCAGAGTGGTACTCTGACAAAAGCTTCTCTGTGGGACCGATTCGCGAAAAGCTGAAAAAAAGCGTGGGTTTTCAAACTTAGATTCTATCCTCACAAAATCTATCTCTTCCGATTTCGTTTCCGTCGCACATTCGAGGTCTGAAATAGTTCTCCTTGACTTTGAGAAACGAACCATGTTCGTTATCGAATTGTCGGCGCCAGTTGACTAGAACATCACAGCCAAAGGAAATGAAAAATATATATAGGTTATACCCAGAATATTCTGCTAAACATCCTAAACGTCCTGATCATCGGTGCTTTTGGAAGTGCTATGCTTTTACTGTAAATAGAATAAGAAGCATCCCTACCCTAGTAGCAACGTCTGCCTTGTATGACAGAGGCCAGAGTCTGGCTCAGCATCTGCTCCCTCTAGTCGACCAGACTGGCGGGAGAAATGATCAGACCAGACGAAAAACAGATTCTGGCGAAGAAAGGAACCAGATTCTGGTATTTAGTTTAAACACTAGTAATTAATGTAGAATATAAATAATGAAATTGAAAATCTAGCAATCGGAAATTTGAACGATTCACAAGTATGACCAAACATGCAAGCATGCAAGCTTATACGACAACAGGTTATGTTTCTAATATTTCAGTGTGTCTCCTGTAATGTTGTGACGTTTCCGCAGTATATTTTCCCAGAAAAGGCTGAAATATATAGTGTAAAACTATTACAGAAACTTATTTAGTACCATTTTACGTTATTTTAATTTTGTCTGGTGTATATCATGACCAGTCTGGGCCAGGATCTGCTATACCAGACTCTGGTGCCAGAACAGAACGCCAAAGCGGAACCAGCCGGGCGCCAGGCTGCAAACAGATTCTTCTTTTTCTGGCGCCCAGCTTGCGCCAGTCTGCAGTTATCTTGCTACTAGGGTACATATCAACGAAATGCTAAGACACATGCTTCGTGTCATGAGACGTGGTTACAGCTGAAAGCTTACCGCGATATCGGCGGTCGCGGGTGCAATTTTTCAGAATGGCATCCGCTCCCGTTGAAATCCCCCAGTCGTCCTTACGCCAATTCTTTTGCTTCAGGTAAAACTTTTAAATTTGGCGCCCTCTTGCAAGTTTATATTTCCCACGTGCAACTTTGAATTTACAGCTAATTTAATTCACTTCATGGTGGCGCGATCTGTCATCAGCACAACTTATCGACTAGTGGTATCTTGGCACGGACAAAAACCATTATTGTGTGTCTGTAAATGACTGGCTACGTAGTTAGTTTTCTTTATTTCTTACAATCAGAATGCAACTCATTAAATTTTAATTTAAAAAAAATCAGATATAATTTATATGTGTAATTTAATTCACAGAGATGGTTAACCAGTGGGCAAAAACGTTAAAGAACGTTATTAGAACGGCTCAAAAACGTCCAATGTCAATCCAAATAACGTTCCTTAAACCAGAGACGTTTCAAGGACGTATTTGGAACATGAAATTTATTCAGAAAATTATTTGGTCTGACATAGGACGGTTTTTAAAACGTGCAAATAACGTCGCTTGATTTGTACGTCCAAGAAACGTTTTTAGGACGTTCGAATTATGTTCTTAAATTTCGGGCCCACTGGGTAGATTTAATTTAGATTTTACATAGAGTATATTGCCTTTCAGCTTGGGATATCTACAGACCTTCTTGGATTGAATTCAAAATCCAAAATATTGGTCGCTATGGTTCCTTTCAACGGTGAATTTTCTACAATAGTCGTTGGGTCGAACTTAGATTTTGTGCGCTTTCCCGTTTGTTATCAAAATAGATACTAAATATCATATTTTACATATGCTTTTTCATTACACATTAAAATAAATCAAATTTTTCTCTCAAACTAATTGTATGTATTTGGTTTTTCTCCGAATGATTTCTATATAATAAAATTGAAAAAGCAATCGGTCATCAACTCCTTTATATGTAGATCTGTCTCCATCACAGATGCAGACAAATTACAAAAGGAATTACAAAACTTCTAAAAAAACTCTGAATATGAAAAGGAAACTCTCAGTGATCCGGGAGTATATAAAATACCTTTCTCTTGTGGCAATGTCTGTATTGGAGAAACTGGGAGAGCGGCAAGCCAACGTGTAAAGCAACATGAGAGTAAAGTCAGGATGAAACGTTTCACGCAATCAGCACTAGCTGAGCATTATATGGAAACAGGACATAGCATTTTATTTAACAAAACGACAGTCATCGCAAAAAAATACAATATTTTTCCAAGAAAACGTGGAAAAGCAATCGAAATCTTAAAACACCCTGATAACATCGGGAAGGACAATGGATATAATACCAATCCGATTTGGCTTTCCGTCCTCCCGGGTATTTAAAAAAAGACTTGATTAGTCAATCAACTTCGACCAGTCCCCCCGTTGGGGCCTTAGTCCAATCACAGGCAAAGTTCACGATACGTCGGCAATAATGAAGCATCGCGAAAGCATTAAATCTATTATATTGTAAAGATTTTATCACGTATCCCCAAAATCCCAATGACGTATTTTTTTTCTTCTTTAGAAATTATAGTCTTGGCGCTCTGAAGGATGCTCTTCGTGTCGTGTCGTGGCGGCGCAGATGTAAATCATTTTTTCAATTCAAAGTTTTGCAAATGATCAGGACTTTCAATTACTTCAGCCAAATAAAATTCACTCAGTAAAAGCAAGCTTTTTCTTAGTGTATAAGTATCGCATTTTATATACTTTGTTAATAATTTTAAATGTTATAACAACGCATATTCGTTTTTTCTTCTTGAAAGTTCAACTATTTGGTTGATAATGACACTGATTGGTTAGAAATCAATTTTTTGTTGAAAATTCAAATATTTGATTAAAAATTTGACTTTTTCTGTTAAAAAATTACCTCTTCTGGTAGAAAATCTTTGTTGGTTGAAAATTGAACTTTTTTGTTGATCATGCAACATATTGGTACATGAAATCTGAGGAATTTGAAGCGTTCCATATTGAATTGCATATGATATCAACATTAGTGGTGTTTAAAATAATTCATTTCACTACCATGCCCCTTTTTTTGTGAAAATTAATCACCCCATTCCCTCTCTTTTAAGAGCATTTTGGGCTCAAAAGTGTGAAATTTCATTATTTTTAATTATTCTTGATTCATTATTGTAATTTAAAAATACGAAAAAACGCAGAATAAACGTGAAATCCGCATTTAGCCAACGGCTACGTCACTTTTGAGTGGGAGTACACATTGACGCCGGGTCGGGTATCAGGTTCGCAACCCGGCCTAAAAACAGGATAATCTAGTATGGGCTGAAAACTCCAACCGGCCCGAAAGTTTATTTTGTAAATTATAAAAATTTCTAGGACATCAGGAAAATGAGAAACAATTTTAGCTTCTACCCACTATATACATTGCAAGTTGACAAAAACGAAACGTGTTCATACTGTGTCGCTTGAAATCTATTCATTAACACTTTTGATATTTCTTAATTATATTCAGTAAATAAATTTCAAATAATACTAAAAATCTGTTCTATCTACGAACATTTTTAAAAATATTTGTCACGTAATTAAAACGTTGTGCATGTGAAATGAAAATAGTTCATAAAAAATTTATATTTGGTTCATTAAAATAAAAAGTTAATGAAAAACGATGTCATATAAATACATCATATTAATTTGTGCAATAACGAAGCCTTGGAAGAGATAAAATTGGACGATTAAAGATCTATTTTCTGGAACTTTTGTTTGAACTATGAGCATATGTCGATATGACTTTTCAGATACCGCTATTTTTTGTATAACATACAAGTATACGAGGACATAGACTAGAAAATCTTTATGAAACTTCATTGTGCCAGTGGATCAGTGAGGCGGGAGGTCAGTAAGGGGGAGTCAGCAAATCAAAATTGGCTACGCGGAATAAGAAAAGCCCACTAGTATATATATATATATATATATGGAAACATCTTGTAGAATATTTCTATCATGTACTTGATTATTAAAAAATTAGGATCACTGTGGGTACTCTATTCCTTGCTTTTGCCGTTTTTCTCCCGTGCAGAAATTTCCCCATCTTTCCCTATTTGAAGTTGGTTTCTGATGGGGCCCCCACCAGAATATCTAGTCTAGAAAAAACTGATGGAGGCCCTGTCAGGTTCTAGAGAAGAATTCCATGCTTCGTGTGTTGTTATGGCGAATCTATCTGTATCTAATGGGGCCCCGACCCGAGAATTCCTACAATCTTATATTGCCTAAAATATTCATTTTGAGATTTTTGAAGATTTCAGTATGCAGAAATCATGTTTTTTGGACTATTTAAACGCGTTATTCTCGAAAACTTGATTTAGGGCACTATGGAACATTTTTTTCGGGGCCAGGCACATATGTGTCAGCTAAAGTTAAAGAGGTTATGTCAAATACGGCTGTCCAGTGCTTTACCAGAGCTTTCAAGTTTTGTATTTTTTAGTTGTCAATGTAATTTTGTTTGTGTTTTACAATTATTTTTCCCCACGATGGAAGCGAAAAGGCGCCTGCAACAGCAGGGACGACTTCAGAGCAAAAAGTTCCGCCTAATGAAAAAAGTCAAACGGGAAGATGATGATCAGAGTAAGGTTATTTAAAATCAGAATTGGCTTTTTTTTACGCGTGACTTGATTTATTTATGTTTACAAGTTTTTCTCTCATTTATATAATAATACATTATACTAGCCCGACTAGTTTTCCTCACTAGAGCCCGATTAGAGATAGGGAAAAATCGTCGGAGCCCCACTAGAGCCCTATCGAAATTTCTGCACGGGCTTGTTTCTATAGGTTCCAATTTCATCCTTTCCCTCAATTTTCCATGCTCTACTTCCCCTAATTCCATTCACATACTTCTACTTCTCCCTTCTTTCGCTTCTTTATCATCCATACAAATTCCATTTATAATAATAATGTAGATCGAAATAAAGCGTAAAAATGAATTTTTAAATATTTATTCACGTGTGAAATTTGCTTTTCTGCCTTCATTGTTTTTTATTTTTACGTCAGTAGGTAATTGAACATGTGCGAAAGCCGCTAGGAAGAAAAAAAAAGTAAAATATATACCTGCATGCTATATAAATGCATTTCAATTCACCTCCAAAAACGCAGTATTTCCATACATACACGATAACTTCTGATGAAAGATTTCTTCTGATTGAAAGAATTTCAATCAGATTATTTAATCAGATGATTTCTTCGAAACCCGTGTAGAAATTTGGTCATGGCCCAAACAGGGCCCAGGCTTGGCAAAACTAGGCCCTGGCCTGGCGATCTAGCCTGGGCCAAGCTTGAATGAAACGCCAAATCTGGCCAGGGTCAGGTTATATTGCCAGGCTCGATCGCCCAGCTTGGCCCAGGCTTGGCCCTAGTTTATTATCGATTCCCAGCCAGTTATCATTTTCAAACTACTACCAGAATCTGTGGTAACCTCAACTTCGGCGACATCGTAATTTTCATTTTCCCTTACAAGATTCTGATTTAAAATATTTTCTCCAATGATCTGATCCACATTTCCAAATTGAGGTATTTCATTGATTATCTCGCCGGGTTCTGATTCTTCCTCATCATCTGCGTCATCATCATCTATATACAATAATTTTTCAATTTACATCCGCCATGCTTGTTTTGTAAATTAAAGTTTTAAACATCATTACATACATCAACAATATATTTACACTCGATAATTCGATGAAAAAGTTTTCTCAATTTGAGGTTAGAAGTCACATGTAATCTTGATGTGAAAATATTATTTATAATTAATATAAGTACTTACTTGCACTTTCACCGCGTAAATATGGGATACTGCCGAGTGATCGATGCCTCTGGACTCTCAGAGTGCTTTTTATTTTAGGCATTTTTATCGCAATTTAATTTCAATGATGATTTGTATTTTGTTCATCGACCATCATCATCAGCACCATCATCACTATTCTCAATCACTCACACAAAATTTATAAGTTCAGTTTGGCTCAAATTATGACTCGAATTACCTGTCAAGATACTTTAAGAATGTTAATTTATACCAAATTAGCCACTTTGTAAAGATTCACACTCGAAACTCCAAAGTAATACGTAAACAAAGAGAATAGTACTACGCCATCTGTTGTCAATTTTTGGAACTTTGACACTAGCTGGGCCCAAGCTCGAGCCATTGCAAAATTCGAGCTAGATCCAGGCTAGGGGCGCCCAGCCTGGCCCAAGTCTGGAACATGGAACAAACTTGGCGATTTCTGCACGGGAAGTAATCGTGTTGACTCAATTTTCACATGGAACCTTTCACCTTCCATTTGAGATGAGAATGTCTTCATTAAAATGATCATAATAAAAAATGTCAAATGATATCATTATTTGCGAGAGACAATCTTAACACTGATAATGTCGTTAATTCACATATATGTGAGATAGCGGCTACTTATGTATATATTTGTACTCTGATGATGCAATGGAATATTCCTTAGATACAGTTGTCGACCAAATTATTCACTGAAACATTAATCAGTTTGTTCTCTACTTTTCGAAAATGAGGATGGTCTGTACTTTTGTTTTCACTTTGGCGATTATCGTTAATTCTATTGGTAAATATAATAATATAATATATCTACAATTCTTATCATATATTTCATATAATACTTGCATGAATAGGGCTCTCTTTCAGGCCTGCGGAGCGAACCTAAAGACCCCCTTTCCAGCTTATAGTCATATAAGAGCCATTTATATATTCACACTGTAAAAACTAGAGATTTCTTTTTTTACAGCATTATTTTTTTCGCCTCCTTTTTTTGAAAGGATAACTTCATGTTGTTATTTTCAGTGCACAAACAAACGATTCTGAGTTCTCTCAAGTAGTCTCATTTACGTACCACTTAAGACTAATTTTTCTCAGTCTTATTGTTTTTACAGTCTATGACGTCAAAAATTATGACGTCATATATATACAAGGCCATTACATACCTACGAACTTGAAAAGCGTCACTTAAGATCGGTTCCTACGACTCGCACTGGAAAGAGACACTCATCAATAATGTCCCTCTTTTCCCCCTTGGTGCATAATATACTATTAAGCTTACCACAGAGAAATTACTTTTTAACATAATAATGCATTTTCAAGCAGATAGTAGAAACAAAACAAATTAATTTTGTAATTTCTCGCCAAACAGTTGGACTTATGAACGAAGAGTTGCATTTTCAATTAGGACAGAGGAATTTCCAGCAAAATAGCTAATTTTTTCTTGAAATAGTTGAATTTTCAAGAAAAGAAGATGAATCTCCAACAAAATGGTTCAAGTTCTTGAAAAAATTAATTACTTTTCAACAATAATTTCTAAATTAATAATTAAATAGTTAAATTTCAAACCTACAAAAGCATTTTTGACCAAATCGTCAAATTTTAAAAATTTTAGAAAAATTAAAACAAGAAAGAAAAAATGATCAATTTCCTTAAAAATACATTTAAAAATTGCAATTAAATTATTTACAATGATGTTACTATAGAAGTGGATAATTGTATACGTATATACACTGAGAAAAAAAAACTTTGGATCCAAAGAAATGCATTTCTTTGATTGTATTCATTTGAGCCAAAAAAACCGTTTACTTAATTTTACTAAATATTGTTTAAAAGAAACAAACTCGTGCATTGATTCAAAGGAATAATTTCTTTGGGCGCCATTTCTTTGAAATAAAGAAATATTTCTTGGCCTCAGAATATGAGATAATTAACTCAAGGAATTGATATCTTTAAAACTAAGAACATAGTTTCCTTAAATCTTGCTTTCGCATCCAAAGAAATATTTTTTTAGTTCAATAATTTTGAGCCTTTGAATTAAAAAATATTTCATTTGAAATAAGTAACTCATCGATGCGTGAAACAGATATTTTGGTTTCTTTTAATCAAAGAAATATTGACATAAATGAAAGCAATATTAATTAAGTGAAAGCGATATTCCTTTTGTTCTAATAGAACGTGTCATTAGTCGAATAAAGTAATTTGTTCACTCAAGTAATAATTTATTCACTTGGAAGATATGTTTCTTTTAAAAAATAGAGTGATGCGATTTATGTCCAATAAATATTTCCTTCAAGTGAAGAAATATATTTTTGAAATAACTTCATACACCATTCGTTCGAAAAAATATTTTGGTAAAATTCCTTATTTGTACTGAGTAGTTCAGACATATACCGCCAGATGCGCAGATTTTATAGTCTCACAATAGAAATGGATTCTCCAGTCTTTAAGTTAGCCATACATTTTCACCGTAGATATAATCTGAAAAATGTGGTGATTGGTGTTTATCGGTCTTCCTAAGCATTGGTCAGTCGGTCTTGCTTAAAATTCTTTTTCCTACTCCGCGAAAATGAAAATAAATATATTATTATAAATTATAATCATTATAATTGCATTGACTATTTTTTTTCAATGGATGGCCCTGTTTCATTTTCATACTTTAACTATTCAACATTTTTAAACAATAGGAGAACTTTCTGTTTGAGTAAATTGTTCTTTGAATCAATTAATATTTTCTCAGCTCTGTTACGTCTTTTTTTTAAACAATATGCCGCATCTTAGAAACAAATAAATATTTATTTCAGTTGAAAAAAATTTCTTTGTTGCAAAGAAATGTTTAGTTTACCAAAAAATACGCTTATTTGAATCAAAGAATCATATATTTGGTTCAAAAGAAACTTTTGCTCAGTCCGAGTTACATTTATTTGGATGTAATAATTATCTTCTTGGACTTACACCATACTTCTTTACATTACGGATTTCACCTATCATATCAAATACTTATTTATTACATTCAATAACAAATCTATTTCACTCAACGCATATTTTACAGTGTTCTACCATTTCTTTGAATCAAAGAAATTTCCATTGATTCAAATAAGTTTTTTTTCAGTGTATGTATTATTATGCTATATATAATTATCTAATATATAAAATCAAGTGGCCTAAAACAAATGATGCTTATGCAAATTCATAGTTTTTGACTAATCAGCACCAAATTATGCACACATAGTTTTTGGGCTCTCAGACAGGTCGTAAAAGTATTGGTGGCGGGGGGCAGACAGGGGAATCAAATGCAAATAACCACGGGTAACAGCTAGTTTATTGTGTATTAAATATCATTATTATTATTATTATTATTTATGTATCTCAATTCCTGCATTTTTAATATATTTATTTATAGAAAATAAAAGTCAATAAAGAGTCATAACTAAAGTAAAGTCTAAACGTTATTTGAAAATCAGATTTTGTTTTTAAATATAGTTCCTTGACATCATAATTTTTAACCCAAAATGTGACTAAAACTAACTAAAGGAGACTAACGTGTATTATTAATGTTTCTAATGTTCCTTTGAATTCAAAAGTGTTTGATGAAGTTTATAAGAATTCCAGGAGAATTTTAACGAATTCAGAATAAATAAAAAGATAAAATAATAAGTTAAGTTAAATTCAAACACGGTGAGCCTTTATCATTTTCAATTTGAATGTTTTGACGCTCAACTCTCCTTTATGGAATTTTGAAATGATTGCAATTAAATTCTTTATTTGGCTTATTTGAAATTATTGTTTGCTAAGTGTTATTTGACAGGACAAACTGAGTAAACAGAAATTTCTCAAAGAATTGGATATATTAAAAACAGCCTCCTTTATGTACACGAAAAAAATTTGTACTTGAGGAATTACAGAATTAGTTACGATGTGGCGGATATGAGAAAAAATCCGTAATAATTACAGACCTACGTTTTTGTAAATTCTACAGAACTTTTTCTATGAGAACTAAAGATAATTCAGTAAGAATCTTAAACGGGACAGTGGTTTCAGCAACGGGTATCTTTAAAATTTGCGAAACTAAGGTCCATCAAAAACAAAGTGGAAGACTGGATATATCACAGAACGCCTCTCAAATCGAAAACACCACAGAGTTCTGTAATTTCAACATCACCGCCCCGTCGTTTTCAACACGAAAAAAATTGCGATTTATAGAGGGGCTTCTATACTTAGCCTACTTTTGTATATCAGAAGGAAGGACGGACGGAGGACACACGAGAGGACACATTCTTAACTTATTGTAGGCACACAATCATATTATTCTATAACTTAACCTAACATATATCTATATTGCACGCAACGCACTTCCCTAACGCAGAATCTGGCACGCTGAGGGTGTCCGTCGGAATGGCCCTTATATACTAACCAAGAAAAATCTTAGCGCTTGTGAGAAGCAACCAGTGCCGGACCGAAAATTTTTGGTTGGCCGAGTTTTTTTTCAAATCGATTATATTCGAGGGTATATAAACCCAAGAAAATGCGAATATTTACACTTTTCTCTCAATATTTCTGAAAGAGTGGTAAAAAATATTTCAACCTAGTATTAAATATTTGATGCAGAAATGTTGTATCTTTTACACTATCTTGAAGAAAATGCAAATTGCTTCATTAAGAAAATTAAATGATTCATTTTTGAATTTGTGAAAAAATGTTTAATATTAAATATTTGCTTGTCAAATTAAGGATCACTCGAAACAAAACATACAAAAATTATAAGAAAAAAAAAAAGGTATGGGTAAGAAATCCCCATATATGCGTTAATTAAAATAAAATAAATACTAACATGAATAAAAAGTAAAGTTTGGAAAAAAACTTCTAGTTAAAAATTTTTCAGAACAAATATATACTTTCATGTTCACAAAATCATGAAAACAATTTTTGGAAAAATTAATTTTTTCGACCTTTTTGAATTTTTGACCCTAAAACTAATAATTTCAAAATGTGGTAGCCGCTGGACCGAGGAATGAGCAAAAATTTTTTTTAACCCTAAAAACCTGGAAAACGACAGTGAATTTAGTAGTCAAACAAATGTAAACGTCTGATTGGAACTTTATAAGCTATTTAAAATTTTAAAATAATTTCAAATGAATAGACTCATCATCAAACTCTATTATTCAATTTCAAATTATAAACGTTCAAATATTGTCTCAGTTTTAAATATTCCATTTTTAACTCAATGCGAATTGAAATTTTTTAATTAAAGAATAGCTTTTTTCAAATATTTAGCAGTATTTGGCTGTTTATTTAAAATAAGCAATTATGGATCAAATATTCAAAACTTAACAGTTTGAAAATGAATTGTTTCAAATAGAAAGTCTTGAGTCGTTTAAATTTCAGAGTACAAAGTTTAACCTTTTAAGGTAAGCATTTTAATTGTTTCATTTTGTTGAATTTTAAAATTGCAAGTGAAATATTAAAATTTTGATTTATAAATAACAACCGAATAATTATTGATTCAAAACGACTTTGAATCAAAATAATTTAATCTTCAGTTTAAAAAAGGTTTGATTTTAAACGATCAATTGAAAAATATTTAAGTTTTAATGTTTCTAACCTAAAATTTATTCAAAATTATATTATTTTCAAAAATTTTAAATGTATTGATTCATTCTCCCATCTAGAGCATGGAAAATGAAAAGGTGGATTCATATGTCATCCCTGGTGAAAGTTTCTAATAGGAATTCATTCCGAATCATTCCGATTTATTCCGAAATCTGCATACAAACCAACCCGTATCAGTCCGAACCAATCCGAAAAATGATCTACACTTCGTTCGATCCAAATCAGTTAAAAATTAATCTGACTCAATCCGGTTCAATCCGAACTTCCAATTAGAACCAATTCGAAACAAATTTACAAACCAAATGAATCCGAGTTCGGAATGAATTGGATTCATTCGGATTGAAAATCGGTTCAAGTCAATCCGAGTTCAGCTTCATTAGGATTAAAAATTTGGTTCGTATTGAAAGCTCGGATTAAGTCGAATTAATTTTTAACCGATTTCGATCCAACGAAATTGAGAAGTTTTTTCGGACTAGTTTAGATAGATTCGGATTAGTTCGGATACAGATTTCGGAATGATTCGGAACGAATTCCTGTCCGGAACTTTCGCCAGAGATTTCATTTAAAATTATTCCATTAAATAATATTGAGAGCTTCCATTTTATACGCGTAGAGCCCTCAGCTTTTAAATTAAAGAAAAATTTGAAGCTTCAATTTCAAAAGTTTAAAACTCAAAAATCAGGACGATGATACGATCGGAAATTTACTGGAAAAAATCAAAAAAATCTTTGACTTTTATTCTGGTATTATTTTAGAGACAGATTGATTACCTGCCCCTGGTTTTAGTTAGTTAATTTCAAGAATTTTAACAGCTTCTGATTAGTAACCAATAAATCGACCACGTTCAACTCGCCACGCCCTTTTACAATTGAATCATCTAATTTTCTAATAATAATTTGACGCAGAAAATTAAAATTTCTGTTTCAATTTGTGGCCACATATTTTCCAGATCTGCTCACGAATTCTCTATATTTTTCCGTATTTTTCAAGGCGCACAAGATTCTAGATAAATTCCCTGATTTCCCGGGTTCCAAGACACCCTGATATCATAATGTCGAATTTCACACTTTTTCATTTTGAAATTGTAAATTTGAAAAAATGAATTTTTTTGAAAGCTTAAAAAAATTACAATTTGTAATATCGATTCGTGAAATCAAAATTTTTCATATTATAACGTGCTCCACAACAGTACATTTCGCCTAATTTGTCATAAAGGTCATCTAATATGTGAATATAGTCACAAAATGATCCTTATGTCAAGTGGCGTTTAATGCACTGTTGTAGGGCAAGCTTCGATTGTTTAATTCTAAACATAATCATAATAATTCATGTATTAGATGTTTTAATTTTAAAGGTTTAAATGTGAGACGATCTAATTATAAAGGTTTTATTATAAAGCTATATTGCTTCGGTTAATATTCGCACAACACTGATACACATTGACGCAACTGTACTGCATTAAAAATACATCGAAATAAAGCGTAAAAATGAATTTAAAAAAAGCTTCTTCACCTGTGAAATTTGTTTTTCTACCTTACATTGTTTTTTATTTTTACCTCAGTAGGTAATTGAACATATGTGAAAGCCGCTAGGAATAAAAAATATACATACACCTGCATGCTATATAAATACATTTCAATTCACCTCTAAAAACGCAGTATTTCCATATATTTCTATGAAAACACTATTTCTATACAAATGAAAATTTAATCAGAAATTTAACCAGATAATTAATTCACATAATTTCTTCGAAAATTGTCGTGTTGACAGAAAACGGCGACAGAGAGAAACCGAACTGAAAACCATTACTCCTCAATTAGTGAGGCCAAAAACGGTGAATCTTGTTGAATTTGGCGACATTAAATTTTTACATAAAACCAATACCTTCCATTTGAGATGAAAATGTCTTCATTGAAATGATCATAATAAAAAATGTCAAATGATATCATTATTTGCGAGAGGCAATCTTGACACTGATAACGTCGTTATTTCACGTATATGTGAGATAACGGCTACTTATATATATATATATTTGTACTCTGATGATGCAATGGAATATTCCTTAGATACAGCTAATAACCAAATTTTCCACTGACGCATTAATCAGTTTGTTCTCTACTTTGCGAAAATGAGGATGGTCTGTACTTTTGTTTTCACTTTGGCGGTCATCGTTAATTCTATTGGTGAACATAATAATATAATATATCTGTAATTCTTATTATATTTTGTATAATACATGCATGAATACGGCTCTTTCTCAGGCCTGCGGAGCGAACCTAAAGCCCACCTTTCCAGCTCATAGTCATATGGTATAATAGCCATTTATATATTCACACTGTAAAAACTAGAGATTTCTTTTTTTACAGCATTATTTTTTTCGCCTCCTTTTTTTGAAAGGATAACTTCATGTTGTTATTTTCAGTGCAAAAAGAAACAATTCTGAGTTCTCTTAAGTGGTCTCATTTACGTACCACTTAAGACTTTTAAAAATTAAAAAAAAAATCAGACAAGAAAGAAAAAATGATCAATTTCTTTAAAAATACATTTAAAAATTGCAATTGAATTATTTACAATGATGTTAATATAGAAGTGGATAATTGTATACGAATAATTGTATACGAATTAGTTACGGTGTGGCGGATATGAGAAAAAATCCGTAATAATTACAGACTTACGTTTTTGTAAATTCTACAGAACTTTTTCTATGAGAACTAAATATAATTCAGTAAGAATCTTAAACGGGACAGTAGTTTCAGCAACGGAAATCTTCAAAATTTGCGAAAATAAAGTCTGTTAAAAACAAAGTGGAGGACTGGATATATCACAGAGCGCCTCTCAAATCGAAAAAACGACAGAGTTCTGTAATTTCTACATCACCGCGCCGTCGTTTTCAACACGAAAAAAATTCCGATTTATAGAGGGGCTTCTATACTTAGCCTACTTTTGTATATCAAAAGGAAGGAAGGAAAGACGGGCGGAGCACACACGAGAGGACACATTATTAACTTATTCTATAACTTAACCTAACATATATCTATATTGCACGCAACGCACTTCCCTAACGCAGAATCTCGCACGCTGAGGGTGGCGGTCGGAATGGCCCTTATATACTAACCAAGAAAATTCTTAGCGCTTGTGAGAAACGACCAGTGCCGGACCGAAAATTTTTGGTTGCCCGAGTTTTTTTTTTTAAATCGATTATATTCGACGGTATATGAACCCAAGAAAATGTTAATATTTACACTTTTCCCTCAATATTTCTGAAAGAGTGGTAAATATATTTCAACCTAGTATTACATATTTGACGCAGAAATGTTGTATCTTTTACACTATCTTGAAGAAAATGCAAATTGCTTTATTATGAAAATTAAATGATTCATTTTTGAATTTGTGAAAAAATGTTTAATATGAAATATTTGCTTGCCAAATTAAGGATCACTCGAAACAAAACATACAAAAATTAAAAAATGAATAGACTCATCCTCAAACTCTATTATTCAATTTCAAATTATACACGTTCAAATATTGTTTCAGTTTGAAATATTCCATTTTTAACCTAATGCGAATTGAAATTTTTAAATTAAAAAATAGCTGTTTTCAAATATTTAGCAGTATTTGGCTGTTTATTCAAAATAAGCAATTATGGATCAAATATTCAAAACTTAACAATTTGAAAATGAATTGTTTCAAATAGAAAGTCTTGAAGCGTTTAAATTTCAGAGTGCAAAGTTTAACCTTTTGAGGTAAGAATTTTAATTGTTTCAATTTGTTGAATTTAAAAATTGCAAGTGAAATTTTTTAATTATAATTAAATTTTTTAATTTAATTATTATTTTTTTTGAACAAATTTTATTAATGAAGAAGAAAATTATCTATTATTTATATTATACATTGAACCTAATATTATTTACTGAATCATCACTCTCTAAAACTGAATCAGTGAAATTTTAACTGAATCAATCAGTAGTGTAGGTATCCACTGAAAAATCAGTGGTTTTTACCTTGTCACTGGGTAAATCAGTGAAAATTTTCATAGAAATAAATCAGTGACCCTAGAATGACTGATTCACCCAATGATTATTTTCACTGATTAATTCAGTTGGAAAGTTGTCATAAAAAGTAATGAAATTTTACACGAAAGAGCATTTGTTTCATCTACCTTGCGAAATATCAACTGCCTGAACGGTTTAAAAAAATTATTATTCTATTTTACATTTCCTTTGAGTGAAATATTTTATTCGCAAAAGGTTCATTTTTATCAGCTGATGTACGCACGTGTGACGTAACAAGGACTCGAAGGCCACGCCGAGACGCTCAGACGAAATCGTCGGTTTATCGGTTCGCTTTGTTCGCTTTGACTGTTATTGGCGAAGCTAAAATATATACACCAAACTCTCGGTTTCAGTCCAGTGTCGGGGGTTGTCTTCGGTCGCAAATCGGGGGGATCCAACCGCAAACAACCGTTGGCGAGAGACTTTGCGACAAATGTCGCAACCGTTCTCTCGCCTGAGATAGCAGTTCTAGGAAAGCGGATTTATTTCAGTGAGCCATTATAATGGCGATTTCCGAAAATAAAATAACAAGTGAGTAATTAATTAATTAAGTGAGCAATTAACAGATTATAACTAAAATAAAGAACACAACCTCAATTATCGAGCACGTTGATATGTATGTAGTCAATTTCACTGATCTAATCAGTGATAGTAAATTCACTGAATGAATCAGTACCTTTTCACTGATTCTCAGTGACTACATTCTCACGATTTCAATCAGTGAAATTTGACAGAGAATCAGTGAAATTTCACTGATTCAGTTTTAGAGAGCAGAAAGATACTATATGCAAAGAAACGTTGAATTCAGCTAAAGATATTGGACATAAATGTGCTGAAAAAAAAGAATCTTCTATTTCTTCTTGCAGAATGCAGTTCACAGCCCGACGAAAAACCTAAAAGCGAACGCAATTCTGGTCCTTCTTTTCCTTCTGCTGCTCGACAACAAGATTTGCCTGACTGGATTTCTCCAGAGGAGGCTCCTTTTCATGGCAGGTCCAGGTCTCCTGCTAGCAGGAGTCCTAATGGCGAACATAATCCTGGTTCTTCTTCTGCCAGACAACATTCACCTGACCGGACATCTCCTCAGGAGCGTTCTCTTCGTGCCAGTTCCAGTTCGCGTCCGGGCAGGCCTCCTTCAGATGGAGCACTTGGATATACAATGGAACAACTTGGATATGTTCGGCTCATACCTTGCACAAATCAGAACCAGCGATTTGAATTTCGAAGATACGTGTTTCCTACCGGTAAACCAATTCGAATGCGAATAGATCAGCTGAACTATGTGTTTGGGCCAACCCAAGAATATATTGTATTATCAACATACAATGGTGAGGTTTTTGCATTATTGGATTATAGTGAGACTCTTCGTGGAATTTATAGGACAGATAAGAATAAGTCGCGAGTGAAAATAAATATCATAAGCGGCGCAGTTGATAATTTGACTCCAGATGAAAAAAGGGATTGTCCAGTAGGCAAAGGGCAAGCATTCTTCTCAAGGAGTTTTATTAAAGCTTCTGCAAATTACGATTCACTACAGTCTGAACGGAATCCCAATATCGAACTTAATCCTGCTCCTTCTTCTTCTGTTGCTGCTCGACAACAACATTTGCCTGATCAGATTTCTCCAGAGGAGGCTCCTTTTCGTGGCAGGCCAAGGTCCAGACATCAATCACGATCCCGTACTTCTTCTCAGGAGCCTTCTCTTCGTGCCAGGTCCGTGTCTTCTCCGGGCAGGCCACCTTCTCATGAAGTGCTTGGATATGCACTTGCAAAACTTGGATTTATTCGGCTTATTTCCCAGACAAATCCGAACCGGCAATTCGAATTTCGAAGATATGTCATTCCTGCCGGTTTGCCAATTAAATTGCGACCAGAACACAATAGATATGTGCCGGTATCAACTCGAGAACATATTGTTTTATCAACATCCAATGGTGACGTTTTTGCAATATTGGAGTATACTGGGATTCTTCTTGGAATATATAAGGCAGATGCATATAGTTCGAGAATAAAAATGAACATGATAAGCGGTGCAATTGACGATATGACCAAAATTGAAATGAGCGAATGTCCTGTAGGCAGAAATAACCCAATTTTTCCACGTCGTTTTAAAGAAGTTGCTTCTAATGAAGATACTCTACAGTATGTGTATCATTAATTCAATAGAACAAAGATAAACTAAAATATAATATTCTTTGTAATCCGGAGTCGGATCAAAATTAAAGAAAAAGATTCAAATGCAAATGTATTATAGTTATCAGGGCTTCTTTTGTTTTATTTTTTTCTAATCCCCAGAAGGCCATTCAAAATTTTTTTTTCGAATTTTCAAAATTGATTCTTTTCTTTTTCGTCTATCATTTGTTAAACAACTGTCCGACTGTTATTATTTTTTGGATTTAATGAGCAGGAGTATGTGCAAGCGAAAAATGATTTGTCAGTAATATTGTTTGTTATAAAAAAATTATAATATCAAATAAAATGATATTGTCATTATCGAGTATTCGATTTCAAGGTAATATTTTGACACATAATTACTCTTTTTTATTGACAATGTATATTGGACCACAGAGAGGTATCATCCGATATTATTTATTAATTTTATAAACAAAAAGCTGGAAAATTCTAAATATAGGGGAAGTTGCCCGGTTGTGGGGACAGTTAGGTATTTTCTTCATAACTTTTGACCAAATGAATATTATGCAGCAATATGCTTATTAATAGAAACCTTAGCTAACTACTAGTGATAGAATTGATTCGTTTTTGTTGATAAAAAAAAAAATTCAACTTTTTATGGAGTACTCAATTTCGACCGAAAATTTTTTTTACCGGTTGTGGGCACTCCTGAAAAGGCTTCCAAAAATGAGAAAATATGTAGTCAAACGCCACTAAATAGAGGAAGAAAGGAAACTTATTCATTGTCAAAGCCTGTAGTGACACAAAGATTAACGAAAAATCACAAAAAAGCCTTCAGAGCAACAAAAAAGGAATATGAGAATGAAAAAATAAATTATTCATCGTCAGAATAGCAGTGTATGTAGGTGTAATAGCACCTGATTAGAGGGCACACGTTGGGCACATCTATGAACAAAATCCAACAAAAAACCATATTCGACGTTTGTGGTAGCGCTGCAAGCTACTCCGAGGAACGCCATAGGCTATGGCAGTCGGTTAATGGCTTCGATGTATGCATTTCAATTAATTTTTGAAGTTGAAATAGCTAAAATTACACAGAAAAATCCGTGAAAATTATGTGGAAACATTTTTTTCAATTTTTTTTATTTTTGTGACAATGCAAATTTTTTCTCCCCAATTAAAGTGGAAAAAGGGTTCATGGGGGGCCTCCAGCCCCCTATGAATCCCCATGAAGGTTATGGTAACACTAACAACAATTTTTGACAGTTTTTTAGACAAACACACGCGCTAAGTGAAAAAAATAAGGTGCCCACAACTGGTAAAATGTTGGTGCCCACAACTGGAAAATGCAGAGCTGTCAAAAAATGACCAGCAAATTTTTTAGTGCGAACATTTTGATGAAACCGATATGAAATCACAAAATATATATAATTCCCTTTATAAATATAGGATGCCTACATTTTCGCAACAACGGATTAAAAGATGTAATCGACTGTAGCTACTACGCGAATGCGTCTGTTCACTTCGGTGTCAGCACTAAATCATCGTGCCCACATGGTGCACAAAGACAATCGCCAGATCAGC
Source organism: Andricus curvator (assembly GCA_932195095.1). Lineage (NCBI taxonomy): Eukaryota > Metazoa > Arthropoda > Insecta > Hymenoptera > Cynipidae > Andricus > Andricus curvator. The sequence goes on from CAKNYM010053008.1 coordinate 175,071, forward strand.
TGTTTCTCTTCACTGTCAAAAGTTATTTTGATGTATATGTATTTACTTAAATCATTTGTTATATAATTTGCTTATGAAGTGAACAAATAGCATCGTGATCTAACACATCTAAAAAATATGATCAATTTTAGGACAGAAATAGAACACTTAAATTTTTAGTGAAAAACTTAATTTTCAAGTAACTGAATTTTGAAACAATAAAGATGAATTTCCAATGAAAAATGTCCTATTTGCTTTTTTAACAAAAAAGCTAAATTCACAAGAAAATTTGTTATTCCCTAATCGTGAGAAGTAGTTTTTGAACGTTTTCTAAGAGATGTTAATAAATTTGATAGGGTTTCGATGATTACAGAATATCTCAATTATTTTAAGGTATTTCAATCGTTTTCCAATGATTTTATATGATTTCTCACGATTTCAGACATATGAAAATATTTCTTATGTTGCATAGTTCTTAAGAGATTTGAAAAATTTAAATTAAATTTCACAGGACTTTATCAAATTTTCAAGGATGATTTTGTCATATTTCGAGGGATTTTAAAGGATTCGACATTCATTTTTATCCTAAATTTTGAACTTGAAAAAATTATCAAATTTCAAAGAGACGATTCTCTGCAGTCGGTGTACCATTAATTCAATTTAAAAACATCTAAACTGAAAATAGTATTTTTGCTAATCCGAAGTCAGATAAAAATGTATGCACACTGAACTCTCAGTTTCATTCCAGTTTCGGGGGTTGCCTGCAAATAGCTTCGGCCACAGGTCGGGGGGATCCAAACGTGAACAGTCAGGCCGCCTACCCGTTTCCAATTGGAAAGCAATATTGCACAATATACTCGATTGAGTACTCGCGCACACCGACAGAATCCGAAAGTTGGGTGTAAAAAAGACATTACAAAGACTGTCTATTATGGTCCCTGAGGTTGCTTGCATTCTGCGTTTCGAAAAAATGAATTCATTTTACAACCTGTTTGTAAATTACCCTACATTGTGATCGAAAAATTCCCCAAAAAATGAAAAGTAGTAAATAAAATTAACGAACGTTAAGAGCAGTAAGGACGTGCTTGTTGTTGCTGCGTCTTATGCCGAGAGTTTCGAGTGTTTATATGGTGGATATTTATATGGAACAGACATTATCCACGTGCAAAGTGCTTCTTGGTTTGTTGTACTTTTGACGCCTGCTCGTATGCAGATGCAGAGCTCCATGTCAAGCCTAGTAGAACAGCTCAAAGCTGAAATACACTTCGTAGAAAACAATTCCTAGAAAGCACCTCAGCAGGCTTGAAGAGCATCGTCCTCATCCAACAATGCGTACAATTCGCCGTCTTCAAACTTTTTCGGTGGTCTATACTGTTGTATGAAACTTGTATTGTTGTGAGTTAAAAATCTTTGTCAGAGATGTCAACAAGAAGATGGGGCGAATGACGCGGTATTATGGTAACTACATTTACAGCTGGGGCCATCTATGGGGAATTTCCGATTTCATATTTACAGACCTGGTACAAGCAGGGTTAATCAGTATGCCTCATTTGTAAATATAAATACAGCTGCTATGCCTAACACACAGCTTAGTAGTATGACGTCTGAGAGGAAGATAGCCATCACCAACCTTTCTAAACCTAATCAGCTCGTTTCTTTAAGGTAAAACTCCTGCAAGATCTGGGCAGCGCACAGACTGACTGGATGGCTCTTTCATGAGAAGGGCAGGAGTTCTAAGCTTGGTTCTGCGGGTGTTTCATCAAATGGAGAGATGTGTGATTATAAGTCGAGTTTTGTGTGTTTTCTTGGAATATCAGTCGTTATAATAATTTCTGTTCTCAAAAAAACCAGGGTTCTTTTGAGGTGACTGAGTTTAGAAATTATTTTATTTTTAAAATGCTTGCTTATCAACCGCAATATAATTTAAGAAATATTAATTATCAATAATATAATTTATAAATTATTAACATTGATCATATAACGTGTATAAATAAAATAAATCAATAGAAAAAAGCATGACATGTTAGGAGGCATATATTTATTCGTCATATATATGTCGTAGGCATTAGCGTCGACCTTTCTTTCGTCTAATTCCCTGAATTCAAGGTGGCACTTAGTCGTCTGCATGCACTCACGGCTTATTACCTAAACCCTAAAGTATAAGCTGTGCAATAAGACTAATTTCATTTTAAATCAATAAGTATTATACATTCACTTGAAATCAGAAAAATGCTATATCTTTTGGTCAATGTATTATAAAAATGAAGGAATTGTGGAAAATTGAGAAATCTTTTTAAAATACATGATGAATCTTCAACCAAATAAACTTGTTTTTAACAAAGCAGTTCAACTTTCCACCAAGTAGTTGAATTTTTAACAAAAAAGGTGAATTCTCGGCGAAAAATGTAATAGTTCATATTTCAACCAAAAGACGAATATTTAACAATATAGTTAAATCCTTTTTCAATTGAAAACATGAATTTTCAACCAATAAGAATAATTTCCTACTGAAAAAATGAATTTTCAACAAAATACATGAATTTTACTTTAAATCAATATCGCTACAATTACTTGAAATCAGAAAGATGCTATATATATTGGTCATTGTATTATAGAAATGAAGAGAGTAAAGGAAGTTGGATAAACCCGTTGCATAGAAATGAAAGCTACAATTATCCGACAACCGATAATTTTTATTGGGAGTCGGATAAAAATTATCCGACATCAGATAATTGTAGTAGTCAAAAGCATTAATTTTCAAAAATAATAAAGAAGAATTTTTAACAAAATGCATCAATTTTTAACCATAAAATAAAAATGATAAACTTCCAAACAAAAGTTAAATAGTTAAATTTTCAATTAAACCTGTTAATTTGCAAACAAAAAAAGAATTTTTATAATAATATTATTATTTTTTTTAAAACGAATCTTCAACTAAGATGATGAATCATCAAAAAATAGATTAAATTTTCAACAAAGAAGTTCGACTTTACACCAAGTAGTTGAATTTTTAACCAACAAAAAAGAAGAATTCTCGACGAAAAATGTAATAGTTAATATTTCAACCAATAGACGAATATTTAAAAAATAGCTGAAATTGAACGAATTCTAGTAAAAAAGATTAATTTTCAATAATAAAGACGACTTTTAAAACAAAAACATGAATTTTTGATCCAGAGGATACATTTTATATAAAAAAAAAAATTTTATAGTAAATACATGAATTTTCAAGCAATTACTTAAATTTTTAACCAATAAAGATGAATTATCAAGCATCATGGACGAATTTTCAACAAGAAAGTTGAATTTTCAAGTAAAAAAGATGGATTTTTGTAAGACAGTTGAATATATAGTAACGAAAATATATAACTTTGCAATAAAATAGTTGAATCTTCAATAAAATACCCTGGGAAATTAAACTTTTTTCATATAAATCAATGACGTTACATTTACTTTAAATCAAAAAAATGCTATATCTACTGTTCGGTGTATTCTCAAAATGACGGAAGGAAAAAAGTGAGGAATCTTTTTAAAATGCATAAGTAGTATAACAAGGACAGTTCTGGAACCGCTACGTAGTTCCAGCTGCCACCGACAGATGGCG